>PVHX01005650.1:0-109826 GCA_004024805.1 Geosciurus inauris | reverse complement strand
GAGTTGAGTTTCGTGCATGGTGAGAGATAGGGGTTTAATTTCATCTTTCTGCATATGGATTTCCAGTTTTCCCAGCACCATTTGTTGAAAAGGCTATCTTTTCTCCAATGTATGTTTTTGGCACCTTTGTCTAGTATGAGATAGCTGTATTTATGTGCATTACTCTCTGTGTCTTCTATTCTGTACCATTGGTCTACATCCCTCTATTCTTGAGATGAATTTAGGTGATACAGAGTTCCAGTCATACTATATGTTCAATTGTATTCTTTATTTTTATCTTCAAAAACAAAGTCTTTACAATTTTATTTTAAATCCTTCATAAATATTATTTTATTACTGCAAATTTTCCATCTAGCAGATGTATCAATTTTTTCTTAATCACCATTCTATTGTTCAGTATTGATCTTATTTCAATTTTAAGCTATTTTAAACAATGAGAAATTGATTAAACAATTTTAAAATATTTATTCTCTTCTTTCCTCTAAAGGAATTTTTGATGGAAGCAATATAACCCAGGTGCTAGCCCATTCTTCTAGTCTTAAATGTTTTTAACATTTAGTTCAAATAACTTGTCTCTATCTCAGTATGATGGGAAATCCAGTGTTCACCTCAGTGGATCCTTTGGGATTTATTTCTTATTTGTACACCTACTTTCGATTTTGGTTTCTGCGGAATTTTGATCTTATTTATTTCTGACCTTGTGGCAGTCCCTTCTTTTCCTTTTGCTGACTCAACATAGATCAGAACCCTCTTCTAAATTCTTCAGAACATAATCCTAACAAGGCATTTAGAAGGTAGTTATGTGTAGTCAACTTTCACTGTTGGTTTGGTGAGCAGTAATACTGAGTTGTAGCACAACAGGTAAGATTAAATATTAGACATTCCTATTTCTTCTTCCTTGGCCATTTGTGCTGCTAGGAATCTCACTTTGTTGATTTTCCTTGAATGTAATCTTTCATCTTCTCCTTTCATTCCTGAACTTCCTCAGCCCCTCTCTCTTGCCAGTCCCTGGAAACTCAAAGTTCTACCAAGTTTATTATGCAGGGAAATTCAATGCTTTCTTTCTTTAGCCCTCTCTCTTAAACGTGCCACGTCATAAGGACCCTCTTTTCCTAATTGAAATGACCCTTCAAAGGACATTTGATATTTTTGGCTAATTGAAAGGCAGTTCTCTCTCCAGAGAAATTGACCTGCTGGATTTTGACTGGTGCCATCTACCCCAAACCTACCTCTCTTCGGAGTGTTCATCAGTTTAGAACATAGCCTATCTTTAAACAAGGTGAGTCAGATATGCAGCACTAATATGTGTGTGGCATGCCCTCTCACATTTTTCAAGCCTTCCGATACTGTGGTAATCACCTGCCTTTTCTGTTGATAGAAGAATTAAATTGTTGGGATCCTAACATGATGTATCTGTCAGCAGCATTGATTCATCATCACTGAATGCAAGATTTTCTCTGATTTGAAAAAGAGCCTCCTCTCCCTCCCCTATTTTTAATTTCCTCTGTATTGTTGCCTGGTCTTCCTGTTACCTGTTTTATTCTGCAAGAGAGGCATCATGGTAGAGAGGTGGACATAGTGTAAAAAAAGATTTATTGTTTCAGGCACTAATCTAGCCTCTATTTTATTTAGAGTTCTCCTTAACATTGTATAATGGGTTAAGACTTTCCACCTTCAACTTGCAAACCCTCCAGCCAGTATCCCTTCAGGACAATGCCTGGTTAGATTATATTCAGTTCTCTTTTTATACAAGGTATGGGACTTACACTTGTTAAATACAGGGATTCTGGTCCCTATGTAACATGTGCTCTGTTATAAATATTAAATTGAGCACAGAACAGTGAATTCTCTATGAGCACAAACAGTTCAATGTTCAAACTCTGAATGTGATTTGACTCACAGGGCCTTCACAAATAGAGCAGAAAATTTTTCCTTAAATATGCTGAGTAGGACTTGGGACTTGGCTTTGCTCCCCCTTTTAGCTAATTAACATCACCATGGTCTTCATCATCATCTTCATCATCTTCTCTCTCGAATTTGCTCTCCTCTTCCTTATCGTGCCCTCTTCCCACTTGCTCCTCCTACCTGGATCCAAGTGCACAAGAAATACACACAGAACTCTGTGAGAGATCAGGGCAGAACGGATTAGGACCGGCCAGGTGGTGAGATTTGAAGTCACAGAAGCAGACAATAGCAGGAGTAAACATGGAGAAAGGAGAATCAAGAATTAAAGAGAAGGTTAAAGGCCTATCAGTCATGAGTTCAAGACATATCAGAAAAGGAACAATGTCATCGAGTAGAAATAATTATTGTGTCCAATAATATGCTCTGATTCAGACTATCATTGTCCTCTTAACCCAAATTAGTAATGGAGGGGGAACTACACCCAAAGCATTCATTCTGAAATTATTCATTTTGATATAGTAGAATGTATTGATAATTAAATATCTTAATTATATTATTGTATTAAAAGACATATCCAAGCATGATCCTCAAACTTCTTTTTCCACTTATAATTCCAATCCACTTGCACTCTTGTTTCTAGCATAAACAGAAAGATAACTTGTCAATCCGCCTCTTGTTCTTCTATGTCTTGAGTGATGATGCAAGTGGCAGCAAAATGATCATCACCTGAGTCAACTTGAAGACAAATGAGAAGTAAGTAAAAAGGACCTTGGCAATCCAAATGCAGAATGATGCATTCCTGAAGTGTGATTACTCACTGCCTCACCAAGTTGGCTCTGGGTTCTGAGTGGCTGCATTTAAACACTGGCACCATCATTTGCATAAAAGTCCTTGAAACTTGGGGAAGTCATCCTTACTGAGCATTACTTTGCTCAGTGTAAGGCAGAGACAATTTTAGGACCTACCTCATATAGGGGTATTGTGAAGAATAATGAGGTAATATGTATAAAGCACATAGATAGCACACAGTAAGCTCTGGATAGATGTGATACAGACAGGTGATTAAATAAGGTCTAGTTATCATAATTTTCCCAGATAGTCAAGCAAAAGGCCTAGGAGGCATCCTTAACCCTCCTTTTCCTCACATCACCACCTCATCTGTGACAAAGTTCTGTCTTTCTTACTTTGAAAATGAGCCCTAAATCCATGCTTCACGCCTATCTCCACTGTACCTCTGGTGCTCAGGCCACACATCAACCCTCTTGTGGGTCTCTGGCTTCCACTCTTGTTCCCCTCTATCCATTCTCCAAACTGTCACCAGAGCAAACTTATAAAACTAAAAATTCTATCTAGTGACATGAGTTCTCTTTGTTCTTAAAATAAATCAAAACTCAGTCTCACAACCTACAGGGCCTGGCTAAATTTGACCCCTGTCTCCCTCTTAGTTTTCCTATTGCTCTATTCTCTTTGCTCACTGAAGTTCAGCTGTCTACACCAACCTTTTCTCCAGGCACTCATTCTTCTCTCACCTGCTCTGCTCCTCCCATTCTCCTAATGGCTCATTATTATCATTCAGGCTTCCATTCAAACACTGCCTTCCAGAGGAACCTCAGCCTCTCCTATCCCGGGAGTCTCTCCCAGTAACAAATTATCTCATGACCTGGCTTGCTTCACCCATGGCATTCATCACAACCTGGAATTATCATTGGTATTTTTTGGTCATGTTATTGATTTTTTATTTTTTCCACTAAAATGTCAGCAACATGAAGGCAGAGGTGACTCCCATTTATTGCTGCATCTGTAGGAGTTGGCATTTGGTAGATTATGGATCAGTATTTGTTAAAACATAGAATAAATCATCTATTCTTCTAGGAATGAAGTGTGTATATACAGTATCCCCCTTTGGGATGTGAGTATATATGTTCATGAGTGTGTAAACGTGTGTGAGTATGAGAATGTTCTTACATGTGAATATGCGTAAGTGTGCACATTATGTGTGTGAGCAAGAGTAGCTTACAGCTGTGAACATGTGTGCACAGGTATCAATGTGAAGGTTTGAATATGTGTATGTTTGTGTCTTTGAATATTAGAGAAACCTGATTCTTTGATTTGGTTCATTCAAATCAAATGCTTTAATTAAATACTTAACAATTCAAGTTAAATCAAACAATCTAATTAAAATACTACCACAATCATAAATTGTAGTACTATAGCAAAGGAATATTTTACAATTCTCTATTTTAAGAAATGAATCTCATGAAGCTAATCACTAAAATAGGATATGAGCACAAACTCACAGGATTTTGTAAACTCCTGTGGGAACTCAGTCTTTCTCTGTTGTTTGCTGTTCAAGGTGAAAACTCTGTGGTCTGCAGGTATTTTCTGGATCACGGCAATGCCTTTCTGGCTTGAGGCCGTCACCATCTCCACTGTTCTTGCCCTTCCTCTCTGCATGGCTGAGTTCAATTCAAATTCAATCCAGATGTTGGTTCTTCAGGAGGAAGAGGAGAGAGGAACCAGAGTGGGAGCCAGGGACCCACAAGGAGGTTGATGCATTTCTTTCTTTCCCAATTCACTTCCTTGACCCCACAGTAGAAATAAGTGTCTATTATTTGTTCCTTGATGACCCTGTACTTCTCCTGGAAAGTTCTCACAAACTTAATTACATTTTTGATATTTAGGCATTCACTCTTTTATCCTCCAAGCTCTAGGAGTGCAGCGACCTTCACTTTCTTATTCATTGCCACATATATACCTCTGAAAAATGATGCAGGCTTTCTCTATCATGCTCCTCACTTTTTTTTTTTAGCCCTCATTGGCAGTATCTTCAAGATTCATTTATTTGTTAGTAAATTGTTGAAGGCAATGTAGGCTTTTTCTATCATGTACTTCAAAACTCCCAGCCATAACACAACTCCAACCTCCACACATTTATGTATTTATTATAGCAGCCTCCCATTTCCATCATGAGAATCTATATTTGTTCCCTGTATTTGCTGTAACAAATTGCCAGAAACATGGTGGCTTAAAACAACAGAAATTTATTTTTTCCAGTTCTAAGGGTCAGGAATCCAACAGCAGTTTCATTGTGTGGAAATCCATGCTTTCTGTAGTATAGAGGAGGATTTATCCATGGCCTCTTCCTGTTTCTGGTGGCTAGTAGCATTCCTTGGTTTGGGGTAGCATCACTCTGATCTCTACCTGTGGTCACACTGCTTGTATTTTCTTTCTGGGACCATTATTCAGGCTATCACAAATATTTATATGTATTCTTATATAATATTTCACATTGTTAACATAGCAAATTTTGTTACTCAATTTCCTAGTGTTAAGCCATTCTTACATTCAGGGAAACAACTATATAATAATCACTTTATCCTTTTGAAGTCTTTAAATATTCTATTTTATAGCCCTCCTATACTTTATTTAACCAAACTTCACTGATAAACATTATTTCTAGTCATTCCATAGTAACTCATTATTATACATTTATTATATATATACATATAATCTCTGTGTACTTGTCTAATTATTTCTTAGTATAATCCTAGCAATGGAAATGCTGAGGCAAAATATACATATTTAAAAATATTCTATTTATCTTGCAAACTTGCATTCTAGAAATATTGTTCCAATATGAGATCTCCTATCTCACCTATGTTCACTATTCCTCCCACACCCTACTCAGTTTAGAGAACTAACTATAAGAGGCAAAACACATCATTTGTATTGCATTGATTATATGTTGAACAGCTATTTTTATCTTTATTACTAGTCCATTTGCTTCTACAATTTTCAGTCTTTTCTTTTTGAATTGCCAGAGCTTATATATATTAAAATAATGGTCTTTTATATTAAGATAGTGACCTTTTTATGTAGGTTTGAACTGTATTTTAGCTTTTTTGTCATTTTTACCTCCCCTGAATTGTTAATATTACCTTTAGTTACACAGAAGTTTAAAAATTTTTGGAAATAGGTTATGCATTCCTCTCACTATGGTTTCCGAGTATAAAATTATTTTAAGAAAAGTCTTTCTAATGCCAAGAATATTGGCTATTACTGTAAAATGTGACCTTACTTGTTATCAGAGAATGGTGACGCTTAAGAGCATTCAAGTTTCATTTAGCTACTTTACAGGTAAATTCTGGACTGCCTCGTTTTTGTAATACCACACAAATCCATCTCTCAAATGCCAAGGCTTGTGCCAACCATTTCAAGTGGCCAGCCTAGAAATATCCTGAGGAATTGTACCAATAAACCTCTTAATCCAATGAGTATTTAGTTATTGTTCATGTTTATTCTAAGTTTATAGATTTTGAGCATTCCCCCTCCCCTTTCTCCCACACTAAAATCTAAAATTTCCTTAATCCAGATGCAAATGACTTTGATTAGTGTTATTATTTGGATGTGAGGTGTCTCCCCAAAAGCTCATGTGTGTGACAATGCAAGAAGATTCAGAGGAGCAATGATTGGGTTATAAGAGTATTAACCCAATCAGTGAATTAATCCCCTGACAGGGATTAACTGAGTGGTAACTGAAATGCTAGGATATGGCTAGAGAAGGTGGGAATTGAAGGCATGGCTTTGGGTATATATTTTGTATCTGGAAAGTGAAGTCTCTCTCTCTCTCTCTTTCTCTCTCTCTCTCTCTCTCTCTCTGCTTTCTGATCTCATGTGAGCTGCCTCCTTCTGCCTCATTCTTCCACCATGTTGTTCTGCCTTACCTGGAGACCTGAGAAATAAAGCTGACTGTCAATGGACTGAGACCTCTGAAACCGTGAGCCCTCAAATAAACTTCCTCCTCTACAATTTTTCTAGTCAGATTTTTAGTCACAGCAGTGAAACAGCTGATGAAAACAATGAGTTAGAGAGCAAATAGACCCCTGGGGAAATTCACACAGGTTTAATTTCAAAGGCTATTCTGAGTCTGAACACCAATGACAACAAATTACTTAGATTTTATCATTTTGTGCATGATTTTAAGAATTAAAAAAAAGAAAACCCTGCCTGATATTAAAATTTATTTGGAGATAAAGTCAACCAAGATCCTGAATTCACACAACAGTTGCAGATGATATGGGCTATGTTTATCTTATTCCTTAAGTATTCATTCAGGGCCAACAGAAGTCCAGATGAAGTAAGATATTAAGAGATATACTTTCATAATCATTTATTTTTCTTACTCTGAATTCTTAATCTTGTCCATATTTGAACCATTGACATTCATCTCAATTGCTTCTCAGAGCTATTTCTTTCTCCAATATTAACTAATATCAGGGGATAAATGAGAAATATCAGCTGAATTTTGCTCATGCTTACCTCTCTTGGGGACTTTTATGCTTCCCCTCCTAGTTCTTATGAATGTAGATCCCTTCAGTGTCGCCACCCTAGCAACCCTTGTCCTTGCTTACCTTAGTGAGATGAGTGCAGACACACAGTTTGGAATTTTTCCTTTATAGTTAATTTTCTTGCAATACTGAATAATTTTATTTACTTTCTGCCTTAAACTTCTCCTTTTCTTTAGTATTCTCATTTGCAATAAGTCAACCAGAATTGAGCACAAGATGGTGTCTTCCCTTCATGGTACTGGAATGACTTCCTCTGACTCACACTGTACCAAGCAGCGATGGGACAGTTGGTGACTTTTCTGCTTCTTTAAGCACTTGGACATTATATTATTTCACAGCTTGTTTAATTGCACCTTGCAGAGAGTTTTGCTCTCTGTTAAGCCTTATTATCATTTAAGTACTATTCACCAAATAAAGATTTCTCTTAATCTAAGTGATTCAAGTCAGATATTTACCTTATTTCCTTAATTTGTAGATGTGCACCCTCCCAACACACACATTTCTGCAGAGTATGTTCTAGAGTCATGATTATGTAGCATTTTCTTCCCCCAAAACTGCCACTTTATCATTACTTTGTCTTAAAACAAATGACTTCTTAGAATCCTTGACTCTGATATGGTAAATCAAAGGTGCATTAAACTTTCTCATGTGTTTCAGACACTGATGAATTACTATAACTCCTTTTTTGATTTTACCTCTTCAATATCGGTTATTTGGGGGTAAAACGTATTTTGCTTTTTTGGGTTATGCCTAAATTTTATAGTTTCATGGTCTGGTTCTCCTTTCTCTTCGCTATTTCCTTCTATTGGATCAATATTAGATTATTATAATTATTTGAAAGTAACTAATCCTGGAGAGCCTGTCTGCTTTTGCATACATCTATTTTCTTTCTACTTCCATACATATACTATCTTTTTAAGTCCTGGCCACTTCATTTTATTTTTAACTTCTTTGCCCTTGACTCTGTAAAGGAGGCTTACATGTTACACTCTATCCCAAAGCTTTGTTAAGGTCAAAGGTGGCTTATGTTTAAAGACTATTTTCCCTGTCTGGGCTCCTTCTTAAAAACCTTCATGGAATGTTAATTGTTGAATAGTGTTAGCTACAAAAAGAGTGAGTAAAATACCAAATTTGAAGATTAAATCTCCATGATTGTTTAACTCTCAAAAATCACATAGCATCTTTATTAGCATCTTAATTCTTTAACTCAAAATGTGTATGGGATCCAAACATATTTCCAGATGTAAAATGGAAGTTTGATATACAAGTAGATGGAAATATTCACTTATATCCATAAAAATATGTGAACACTTCTGCTTAAAATGTAAGTAACTACTAGTATATTCTAGATTACATAAATTTGACCTATGTAAGTGCATATATGTGTACAAACATGTATAAATTTAAGTAAATATTTATGAGCATACACAATCTGTCTAATGAGGTATAATAGAAACTAGGTTAAAAATTTTAGTTTGGGCATTTTTTTACTTTGTGAAACTAAGTCATTTAAAAATATTCTGACTCTCAATTCTCACATCAGTAAAATGAGCATAAAGCAATAATGCTACCTCACTCACTACAGAGGCCCACACACAGAGACTCATTCAACAGACTCTGAACTACAAAAGGCTTTATAAATATTGACATTTAATGAGATGTATACAAATACCCTCTACCTACTCATGGGAAAAACCATCTTTTTCAAAAAGTATACTTTCTCAACAATTTAGCATCTATTTTTTTCATTTATATCCAATATGTAATACAAAAGAATTAAAACTTTCTCTTTTAAAAATCAAATCGGTTTTAAATATTTTAAAATACTTTGTATATCAATATATAATATATGCACACACAATTCATTGTATTTATTTTTGCATTATATATGGTTGTATAGAATGTATATAG
Organism: Geosciurus inauris; assembly: GCA_004024805.1. Classification (NCBI taxonomy): domain Eukaryota; kingdom Metazoa; phylum Chordata; class Mammalia; order Rodentia; family Sciuridae; genus Geosciurus; species Geosciurus inauris. The sequence goes on along the minus strand of PVHX01005650.1, from coordinate 100,662 downwards.
ATAGTGTGTGTATACATATATATGTGTATATAGGATAAATTTATAACAGATCTCAACTTTTCAATGAACTAGTCCAGAAAACCAATAAGAAAAGGCAAAACTTACTTTTAAAAGTTTCATCTATTTTCCAGCTGCTTATGGTTTAGCATATCCAAAACATGATTGGTTGAAATAATGGCATAAGTTATAAGTAAATATAATAAGTGAAATCAGAGAAATTCAATGCAAATACCTTTGGCTAAAGTTAAGTTGAATAATCCAATAACTGCAAGCATGCAACACAGGCTTATAAAATCCACAGTTAAATATGGTCTGTGAGGCACTGATATACTGAAGTTTCTGGACATCAAGCCCACCCTAGAAATGTCCTAGGAGAAAGCCCTGCATATCGCTGAGTCAACATTTAGAACTACCCCCACACCACCAATGTTTGCTGAGACTTGCATAGATATTTTCTCTGTTATGGCTTTTAAACAGAGAAGTTGCTACAGTAGTCCTACCTAAGAGCATCAGCAGTGATTTCACCCCAAACTCAATGAGCTTGGGTCAACTTGGATGAATTCTTTACCCAAGAGGCTCCAATCTGAGGTTAAAAACACATATTTTTCCTTGTCTGGTAAAGAGACTTCTAGTCTTTTTCAGCTGCTCTCAGATAGAAGAAGTAAACAGGCAAAAGCAACACCTATGCAGTGTGACTAGTTTACATTTCCCAAGGAAGTATTAGAAAGCTAACCATGGGATCTGTTTTATTCCCAATGCCAGACTCACGTATGTGAATCACATATGTGACTAGACCGTCTTCCCCTACACTTTCCACTCTCCCATGAAGACTGAATCTGGAGCAGGCTTGGCAATTGGTTCATTCTGATGGAGTGCAGAAAATGATACCCCAAAACATGGCACCTTGACATACTGAATATTTGAAGCTGAAGGAAATTGAGGAAATTTCAGAAGCATGAAGGTCTCTCTGACTCTCTCCTCTCCTCTCTCTCCTGAAGCAAACCATAGAAACTAAAGTTGCCATCATTTCTTTTTCCCATAAGCAGGCCAAAAAAACTGGAATCCCTCTTCCTCCTTCTTCCTTAAAGCAGACCAGAAAACCTAGGACAGTCACTCTCTGAACGTCTCCTTCTTTTCTATCCTGAAGATCCTCATGTGACAAGTGTCCTGCCTTATACCAGAAGAGAGGGAATGTCACACAGAGAGGTCAAGAAGCATCAGAACCAACAGGTCTTGCAAAGTCCATCCCCCAACCTAGGGTTTGTGTCACCACCATAAAGATCCCTTTGTCCTCCAGTCACGCTTCTGCATGACGGTCTGTAAAAATAGTTTTTCCCTGGGTCTCCATGTATTTCTTTCTGAAGCTTCTGGTCATGTAAAATTTTTATTACATAAGTGTGTATGCTTTTCTTTTGTTAATCTATCTTTGGTTAATCTATCTTTGGGTGTCAGCCATGAACTTTCCAGTGGTCAAGGAAAGAAATCTTTCTCCCCTACTGTTAATAACCAATAGAATGTGTCAGGAGTGACAGTCTGACTTCTGAGGCTAGGTAATAAATAGTGACACAGCTTTGGCCTTCTTCACTAGGACACTAGTCTTCAGAACCCTGAGCCACAACATAAGAAATCTGAATAGTCTGAGACTGTTGTGCTCTGAGAAGCCCAGCCCAGCAGGCAAACCCACATGCCAGGGTGCCAGCCAACAGCCCCAGCTGTATTTCCAGGTAAAAACCAAGATCATTGTCAGTCATGAGTCCCCAGTGCCTCCAGATGATTCTAACCACTTACCTCTGCATCTTCCCAGCTGAGGCTCTAGACATGGAGCACAGGCAAGGTCCCTACACCCAGTCTGAATTCCTGACCTAAAGAAATTGTAGGGGTACTCAAATAGCTATTTTCTTTTTCTTTGAGATACTAGAGATCAAACTCAGGGCTTTGTATGAGCACTCTGCCACTGAGCTACTACATCTTCAACCCTCAACTGGTTATTTTATGTCATTACGTTTTGGGGTAGTTGTTTCATAGAAACAGTACTGGAATACCTCCCTTTGAACCTAGGTTGGCCTTCTGGCTTGCTTTAGCCAATAAAATGAGAAGAAAGTAATGGTTCCAATTCTAAACCTAGGGCCCTGCAGGACCTTCTTGTTTATATTTCTGTGTTGTGCCCTGGCTGGAGGATGAGAACCATGCAGATCATGTCTCATCCCCATCTGTCTAGTTGAGACCAGCCTAGATAAACCAAGAACCAGCCAAAATCACACAAAGAACAGAGCTATCTACCACGCCAACCACTACAGACAGAGAAGGAAGAGACGTATGGTGTTGGATACCATTAGGACTTTGGGGATGTTTTGGTCAGGAGATAACCAGTGCATTATTTTAAAAAATTAATAACACACCTTCTCTTGACTTCATAGCCCCTTTCAGCTACAATCTTTTATTTATTTATTTTTTTAATAGCAAAACTTCTAAAAGTAGTTACCTACTGCCGGTTTTTACTTCATCACCTTCTATTCTCTCTTTGACCCTTAGGCACTTGGCTCCTATTCCATCATTACACTCTACCTGCTCTTTTCTAGGTCAGTAGGGACTTTCGTGATGCCAGATCATTGCATATGTTCATGTTGGTTGATCATCTCATTGAACTCTTTAGCAGTAGTCCACACATTTGATCACTCTCTATTTCCAAACACTTTTTCTTTTAGATTTTGAGATAATTGCAGGTTTTTCTCCTTCATTGGCTATTCCTTTTTATCTCTTTTTCTGATTCATTCTTTAATTTATTTACTAAAAGAAATTATCTGTTGAGTGCCTACTATGTGTCAAGCATTTTTTTTTGAGGAGGGTGATGTTACAATCAGAGCAGTGAAATAAAACAAAAGACTTACCCTTTTGGGCCTTATATTCTAGTGAGGAGAGACAGAAACCAGCAAATGCATATTGTGAGTATTCCTCAAAGACCTATGTGTTAAAGGTTTGGTCACCAGCCTGTAGCACAATTGGGAGGTCATAGAACCTTTAGGAGGTTGGGCCTGGTGGAAGGAAGTTAGGGGTCACTGAGGACATGCTCCTGATGTTGGCACCCTAACCCTTCCTCTATATAAAAGGTACTATATCACAACAGGACCAAAGCAACAGGGTCAATTGACCCTGGCCAAAACTTCTGAAACCATAAGCTGAAATAAACCTTAATTTCTTAAACACTGAATACCTCAGGTATTTTGTTACAGTGATGGAAAACTGACTAACAGACAAATGTGTATTACACAGTGATATGTTCTATGGGGGAAAATAAACAGAGGAAGGAGGAACAGAGAGTAAGAAGGTTACTATTTTAAAAAGGGTGAGGAGTGAAGTCCTCACTGAGTAGATGACATTTACATAGACACCAGAAGAACACAAGAGAGCCATATGTCTTCTGAGAGTGCAGCATCCCTAACAAAAGGAAGAGAAACTACAAAGACCCTGAGTTAGCAGTGTGACTAGTATAATCCTCTGCCTCTTTTTATTCTCTTATTATATTTATTTCTAAATAAATTGCTTTGAAATTGAAGTTGAAAGTTTAATTTTTAAGAAAATGAGAGCAATGAAGCCATCCCTCACAAATATTTCAATTCAGTGCAGTTTAGGATATAGGGAAAGGAATGCCTTCCATATATCATCTTGGATATTTAGCCAAGGTTACTCACTGCTTATATTTGATGATTTGCAGGGTGTAGTTCCAGTCCCTTTTCTCTCTTGAAACTCATGCCTTGGGGGAGCAAATGCATCTCCATGGCTTTAAATGCCATCTATGTGCTGACAGTTTTTGAGTTGATTGTTAAGACCTTACTTTGGAATTTCAGATTCAAATATCCAACTGGATTCTTGAAATCTTCACTTAAGCATCTCAAACTTCAAATATATATCCAAAGAGAAATATTTATTACACCAATACCCTCAAAGGTTGAGCTCATCCATCTAGTACTTTCCACCTTTGGAAATGGACACCTACTCAGTTGCACAAGCCAGAAATTCAGTGTCAGTCTTCACTCCTCATTCTCACCTGTATCTCAAGATCAACGTAATAATCTATAATTTATCCCCAAAACATCTCTCTAATTCTTACACCTCTTTCTATCTCTACTTCTCCCATCCTGTGCCAAATCACCAGCTTAATCCTTAATGGACCATATTCATACTTCCAGCTGGTAGCAGTTACACAATGTAAGATAGTAAAAGTGGACTAGACTGCATTGTTACACAAACCTATTTAACTAAGTTCAGTTTACAATAAAGCAAACCTTCCAAATGGCTGGATATACATATGTGCATATAATAGCAAGTTTGACTTTTCAACGAGTAATTGGTTATTTAGCTTACAGAACTGTGTTTTATCTATGATTTTGGATATGCATGTATGGTGAGTTTCAGAAATTTTAATAAGCAAATTTTAGGTTGAGAAAATATTCAGAAGAGTGGAAAATCTCAGTGCTTTATGCCAAAGTCAATTTCATTTCTATAATTTTATGATTTTTATGTGTTCTAAGATGAGGTTGACAACTCTGGACCATTCTTACTCTAGACTAGCTTATTGAATTATTAGATCCCTGGTTTTTACAGTGTGAATAGAGACTTTTTATGTACATGAATAACTATTATTTTAATAACAACTCACTATACTAAAAATTGACATTTAAATTCATAAATAAGATCACAGCTGCTGACCTCTTTCAGTGAAGAAAAGAACAAAAGGAGTTAGCAACTCATTCTGAGAGTCCACCTAAATCAATTAGGATGTTAAATCCATGCATAAAATAATGTTTAATAAAAATGCTTTAAAGAGAAAATTGTCTCATTTTAAATTGAATGAATACAAAAGATGACACGAGTTTCCCGGATCGCTGCTATGAGGCTCTAAGCCACCATACTCAGGCATTGCTAATAGTTCAACAGTAATTGGAATATTAATAGGACATGTCATTCTGATTATATAGAATATGCATCAGAGTATTTTACCTAACTCTTCTGGATTGATTGGAGAGTAGCAGAGAATAATCTGTCGCTTTTCTCAGTTCAGGAGCACCATTTCAGTATGCTTACTCGCAGACTCTATTTGAAGACATATTCAAAGTAAAATCAATGCGTTTATAACCTAATTAGCTGGTCTACATTGATTCATGTTCCAGATATTCAGTGTTCATAGCCTTATTGTTTTCACTAACCACCTATAAATATATCCCGGGTGGCATGTTGGGTTAATGCCCTAGTTTTTCTCCCTGGGGGAACTGAACTAGCAGCTGCTGTAAGTCATCACTAAAGTCCTGTGTTTTCCCATTCTCTCCTAGTCAATACATGCTAATAAGACTTCAAATTTATATGTCACTTAATCTTAACCAAGTCTTGGGCTCTGTACATAACGATAGATTACAAATGGGTCTTGTTTAATGAATAAGTTTACTTTCTAAATGTAAAGGGAAACTTGGCCTTTGAACTTTGGCTCTCTCTGTCCCAGGGTATAAAAGAAGGGTGAGGAGTTCACTGGAACAGCTTACATAGGAGCATAAGCCATTCTGGGGTGTGGACCCAGTCACCTGTTCTCATCAAGCTCTGCAGGAGAAGAGACAGGTGACCTTTCAACTTTGGCTGCCACAAATTTACCCAATGTAGTCATATATCAAAAGAAAAAGAAAAAGGAAATAAGACCATATGTTATTTCAGCCTTCTCCTGACTTAAAAACAAAAACAGAGTCCATACTATCTGCTCAGGAATGGTCATTTTTCTCTAATTACATCAAGTGAATTGGTAAAATTTGCTTTCAAAACATGCACTATTTCTTAGACTGGGGAGAAAAGGCAAGTCTCACTTCTTAGATACTGTTGCAAATAGAGGCTTCAGAGATGTTAGTGGCTTTCAGACTTGAAGCTGTGGCTCTGGGCTTACTTAGGATGTCATTGATTTACTCATTCCGTAGAGGAGGAGAGAGAGGACCAGGGGAGATAGGTTTAATTAATCTTAAATATCTGTGCAATTTAAGAATTGTAGGCCTGGAACAATTCCTGTACTAACATGATTAGCAAATATTGACTTTTGAATACAGTAATAACGTGTCATCCGAAACCCTTGATAAGTAACTTAAGTACTTCCTTAGCTTGCATCTTATTAAATTAGATGAGGTAGGGTTGAGGCACATTACACAAAGACACTAAAATTAAAAATCAGACCTAAGGATTTTAACATTGATTTTAAGAGAGGTAAAAGTCCAAAGAAAACAAGTATGCATCTGTTCCACAACCTAGGCGTGTAAACCATCTATTTTCCCTAGGTAGATTTTTTTTTAAGTGTGCAATGATTTTCATGGTGCAACTGTAGTAAACATTCACAACTTGTGATTTTATAACAGCTGTAATCAATCATCAGATTATGCATGATGACCATATAATTTCAGTTTTATGGAAGTTTAACTTACACAGATTATGAGCTTTTGATGTTAAAATATAGAAGAAAGAACCATGTCACACTAGTGGGCCTGTGACTATGGTAAGGATAATCTACCCAACTCCCTTCATAAGGTTTAACTTAAGAATGTGTACAAGAAGTCAGCTACGAAAACAGTTAAAAGATGTGATGCTGGTCAGCTGCACCCTGACAGGTCTGACTGTATTGATTAGTTTTCAAAGGCTCTACGGCATGTGTACTCTACTCACAATAGAACTGGAACGAGGGGAGAAAAGCCCCCAAATGTCATCAAAGCAAATGGTCTGTGAATGTTGCTTCAAAGCTCATCATCAGTTGCCAGGTATTTGGCTGCCGAGCTTGTAAAGAGGTTTCTATGGAGGAGAAGGTATGACAAAATGCGATTCTTGGCAAGAAGACTTCTGCTCAAATAGCAGGACATATTAATTCTTGCTTGATACATAAAATTAATTAGAGAATTAACATTCTCTATGAAATTTTGCCCTCTTTTTATCCTTATTTTTTTTCAAGCTAGGAATAGACCCCAGGCCTTTTTGGTTCTCTAATGAAATTGCAAATTGACTTGTGTTCAAATGGTGCTTGAGTAAAATGAACAATTAAAAATGTATTGCTAACAATGAGATGTATCAGCTGATCTCTTTAAGGATTAATTAGTTCCAGGAACAATCTTTCTCATACTACAGACCAAGGAGAGTAGAACCATTGTGGGTGAACAAGAAGTGTCAAAGAAGAATTTTTGTTTTTAATGCACACATATGTGCATATATTCACGTACACACATGTAGTTCAAGAATACAGATACACATAAAAGCATCTTTACAGGCTTACACCATAAAAATTGGCTGCAGCAACCTTGGAGATATTTATTCCCCCTCAGCTAGGATGATTTGACTGTGGCTGATTAGCGATCCATTAGTTAGCTTGAAGGCAGCCAACAGATTTTACTGATCGTAATTTATCATTAAAGCAGAGAAATGCTTTAGGTATTTAAATAATGTATGCAGATAAATTCACTCTTATTTTTTTAATTACCCACCTGTACCCACCTTGTCAGAATCTTTGCCCCCAATGAAAAGTTGTTCTCTGAGGAAATTTCCAAAGTTAGCAACAACAACAACAAAAAAGTCAAAAAGAAAAGTGCTTCTCCCTTGCACGTATCAATTCTGCATTTCACCTCAGTCCTCCTCAAAATATCCGATATGTTTCAAGTTACATTTACGGAGCTGAACAAAAACCTGAAATTATTTCTACATTTGTCGTTGCGGACTGAGGGCTTATCTTGCAAAATGTGATCCTTCTGTCATTTCTTTAGCAAAGATTTCAGATACAGCAGGGATAAATTAGAATCCCCTGAGCCCACTGCAAGAGCAGGGGAAAATGGGCAGGATCCTCTTCCTCAAGACCCGCTTCAACAGATGATGTTCTAGAAAATGTCATTTTTTTTCTTAGGCTGCCCTCAAGTCAGATCTCCTCACTGCCAGCATTGTGCCGAGTCAGCCTAAAAGGGCATTTTGCATTGAGGCATTTGGTAAATACGGCTTTATTGTGCTTCGTCCTCCCTACAGGGCATTCTGAAGAGCTGAATAATAAGTGTGAACAGGAAAAGCAAGTTTCCAGTTCTGTCAGATTAATTAGACTAGTGTAGAATGAAGTGAGGTTTGCCGTTAGGTAAACTGAAGACATGTAAAGAAAACCATCTAAGCAATCTGAAAGGATTTTGAGAGCAAAAAGTCCCCATGTATTTTTGAGTGTTTGTGTAACATATATATGTGGATAACTGTGCTTTGTATGAATGTGTGTCATCACTGAAATGGTGAATAGTCTTTTGATTTTCTATAACAGTGCAAAAGCATACATGGCTCATCGGTTGAAAAAGGAGAACACAAAGTAACACCCAGTTAATTAAAAAAAAAAAAAAAGCATGACTTATCTGACCTGTTACTTATAGGAACAAACTGCAGGTCCACACTAAGAATTGTACCACAGAGGCTTATTAAGGGACCCATGAGAGTAGAGGGATCGATGTGATTTGGTGGGTGTCTCACCAGGTTCCAGCTGGGTGCTTTTGAACCCAGACCTCACATAGGCAAAGGCAGACCAGAGAGGCAGTTCCATGTGTAGCAAGGTGTTGTTCTAAATGCAGGACCTAGTGGGTCATTTAGGCTAATTTTAAGTGACCTTTTGAAATACATTACCATCTATTTCTCTCTAGTCTGGAAAATTGATTTTGGTAATTGAAGTTATCAATTTGGGTACCAAAAAAGCACTGACTGCTTCCTACCACCTTCACAAAGAAGACTGGCTATGTTTCCATGATACAAATTGATGTTTTCATATTGTGTTCCAAAGTGGCTGTCAGCTGCCACCCTATTCCTCCTATTCAAGAGAGGTGGTTGTATCCTCACAAACATGGGATGGATGTCCCTTGGATTAGATTAGCCTTACTAAACAAAAGTATTTCCTGAATCACATTAGAGTTATTAAGTGATTTTCTTTTTGCAAAGACCATGAGATCCTGAAACTGTTTTCATGCACCCAGTTACCCCTCTCCTAGGACTTTACCTTTCCCTGTACCTCTCTCCACTTTTTCTGACCTTTATTTTATTAGTTCCCTTTCTCCTCTGCTTAACATCCCTCAACAGTTACCTGCATTCCAGGTCACTTCTGTGAAAAGAGAATCTGTACTTGTCAATGACCTTCTTCCTGTGCTGCTTCTCATACTATCCTGCTGCATCATGCATAGAAGCCCAAAGCTAACCCCCTGCAGGGAGCTCTTCCCTGTCGTCAAGTTATTTTCCAAACTGACACTCTCATTTCCTCTTTCTTTTTTGCTTCTTTCTTCCTTCCCTCCTTCTCTCCCTCCTTTTATTTTTTCTCTCTCTCCTTCTTTCTTTCTTTTTTTATTGATAGAATATAGGGAGGCAGAACTACTCTGCCTCAAAGTCAGAATTCTGGGTTTAATTTTTCATGTAACTGATAAAAATGTCTCCTACACAATGGTGACTGTAAAATACATCAGGATACTTGTTCTGGCACATGACACCAAGATAGGTAGAAGGTACCTTCTGGACATCAGAAGATCTGTTTCAACTACCCACTTTTTCAGGGAGACTCAACTGTCCTTCAGCCCTAAAAGCATGTCATCTCTCAAAGGAGAGAAATTCATGCTGGTGATGAGTAACACTCCAATTAAAATTCACTATGGGTGGCAGGCTTTATATCTTCCTTGGACAATGTGAATCATTTTTGATGCTGGGAAATTCACTTCATAAACCTCCATTGTGATAGAACATCTACTTCCACCAGAACTTGTTTTATATTCGTAAATATCATCTGACATTGTTGTCACTTCTTATGTCTGGGTGCTGACGAAAATAATGGGAATGCTCAGAGGTTATGGGATATTGTTTATCAAGGAATGTAGGTGACGCCATGAGGTATAAGCAACGCTATGCAGCTGGATGATTGATCCCTGCTGCATATTTTAAAGCTCCTTTCATTGCTTATCGAAACCTTTTAGGTAATGCACTCCTCTCAGATATCATTTTATGTTTGAAAAGCTTTATAATTCATAATGAAAAGTTGCTTAGTTACCCCAAGTGAATCCATAGCTTCAATTATTCTCTGTGCAAATGGTTGGACTCCATTTTGACCAATGTTTATGGTGTTTGGCAATTTTTCAGTAGCTACTTTGCTCTGATATGATTAATTTCTTGCATAATTCTCTGCTTTGCATTTGTAGAGCTGAAATAATCTTAGTAGGCAGAAAGGAAACCAAAGACCTTGTGTATTTCAGTTTTGGAAACATTTGAAACATAACATCATAATGTTAAAGAATGCCAGAAATAAGACCAGTAGCCTTGATAAAGACAACCATAAGTGACATAGATGTGCTGATGAGACCCAGCCTTGGGACAGCCAGCACTTGTCCCATTCAGTGCTGTTTTCTCTGCCCTGAGAGATCCAGACAGGGTAGAGGAAGAAACTCCCAAATTTACCAAATCAGATTCACTCCCTGGGAAAATGCTGTTATCTTCTCATTGATGCCTTTTCCTAAGGCTAATTCTGAGTCTCTTTCTTGAACAAAATTACATGAAAGACACACTCCTATTTGTTAAGTTGCTACACATGAGGCTACTGACCTTTGTGCAGAAATGACATTCATATCTGTCAAATAAATGAATGAATTCATTTGGGGAATTGTATGTGTGCTGACGAACTGGTCATCTGACCTTGGAAAAATGCTTTTCTTCCTGTGCTCTTAGGTGGTTCTTGATGCCCCTACATTCTGGAACTCTTCTATTCTTTGATATTTCTGACTCTGCCCTTTTTCTTCAACCCCTCACCTTTTCTCTTTTGCTCAATGGAGTATAATTGTGAAATGACTGCCTAAGATAGAAGGAAGTCTGAAGGTGGGAAGAGCATGGTTTTGAGGCCACACTAACCTGGCTTAAAATCACTGGCCAACAGCCTTAGGCGAATGCTTTAACCTCACATGACCTCAGTTTTCCCTTCTGAAAAAATGAGAATAACTTCACACCCACACCCACACACACATACAGAGCAAAAAGTTTAGAATGAAATGAGTTTATGCATAGGACATAAACTAAGAATACTGTTCTAAGAATACTCATTTATTTTATTCAAGACTACTGTAACATCTTCTGAAATACATGGCAGATAGCCTTCCAGCATCTGATAGACCAGTGAAATAACTGCTGTTACTACACCTCTTTACAGAGGAAGCATCTAAAGTCCAAGAGCATTAAGTAACTTGACTAGGGTCACGTCGCTAGAAAGTGCCAGAACCAAGATCAAAACCTCATCCAGCTGGCTGCACAACCACAGCGTACAAGGCTGCCTGACAAACTAGTGACTGCCATAATGACCATTCTGATTGTCCTCACCACTGTCACTATTGCTATGAATACAACCAGAGGCAAGCAGAAGACCTGGGAACCAGTGACAATGGTTAGAGAGCCTTCAGCCATTCACTCTTACCTTAAAACCTGTAGATGGATCTTGTCTCAGGTGAGCAGCCTATGGCCTGTGCCATAGCACAGCATCCTCAGTGCTGTTAAGTGATAAATGCTCATGTTGCCCATGGGCTTTAGGCCACTGGAAGCCACTGAATTGTCTTTTCTTCATTTTGAACACACATGTGTTCTTAATAAAATGTGAAAATTTGTCCCTCTTGTTCAGATCTTCAGAATTCAGTATGCTCATAGGGCAGCTTTTATGATAAAATTAATTTACAGAGGAAAAGCCTATTTTTATTAAAAGAGAGCTCTTTTAGTGGCTGTGCATTATGAAGATGGCAGGAATAAATTTTTCTTTCCCTTTTAACATGGAAATTTGTAGAACCTCTCTCAAAGAGGCAACAGTTTCCTCTTCTCAGGAAAATCATGTGAAATTATCACCATGGAAAAAAGAAAACATCACCTGCTAAAGTCATTAGCTAAGTTTATTTGAAAGAGATTCTAGCTTTGTCAAGTTTACTGTCCTCAACAGATGTCCCTGAAGGCAGTGGTATCGGGGATTTCAAGAAACGTGGAAGTGATGGTGGCTAACTCAGCCAGATGGACAAGATGGAAAAGAAAGCAGCAGTTTCATATCAAAGTCTATTGCCCGACGTAGAAAACTAAGACTCATACTTACAATCATAGAGGATTATGACCCAATTCCCAGCAAAGCAAAATAAAACTACATAGAATACATCTTCATTTTCTAAAGACTGATCAGGAAGAATAAATTCCACCAGAATTTGTTTCTTATCAAGAGTTATACATAGCTAGAAAAACTGGAAAATCAATTAAAAACAGTGAAATATTCCTAAAAAGCACCTGTAGGTGTTTGTTTCTTCCCCCTGCTTATTTATAGTACTTATGCATGAACATGTCCACCATATCTGCAACCCTCCAAGAATGGTCAGATGCTCACAACTTCCAACTTGGAAATATGTGACTGTAAAGGCAAGGCGTAAACTGGGCAGAACACACCCATTCATGCACTCACTGCATAAAAAGTCCCAGAGAAATTTCATGAAATTCTTCAAATATATGACATGCTTACAAACTAGAATCATTATAAATTCCAATGGAAGGAATGGGATGTAGCTACATGATCAAAATGGTAATATCTAGTTCTAAGCGAATCATGCAAGAAGAGTAGTAGCATGTGAGAATTAAAAAGTTAAAAAATATATACATATATGAAAGGCCAAAAATCATGTAGATATGGGCAACAGGGAAAGACTTGTCACATCTGAAATGTCAGCCAGTTACAACAAAGAATGTGGGTGGGGGCCGCATCTTAAAAATTCAGTTGACCAGAATTATTTTATGATTCTTCTTCCTGTTTCTGAAGTAAGGTATTTTTAAAAACTAAATATTGCCTCATGGGAAATGAAGAAGACACATGTATTGATAATCTGAAATGGATGATTTTTATTTTTTTAGGAATTGTTATGTCAAAAGCATATGCTGTGCCTCATGGCCAGTATGGAAATGTCGGGGGTTTAATTGGCAGCTGTGAGTAGCAGCACCTGCAAACAGCTCAGGGCTTGTTCCTGTGGTCTGGCAACATTCTTACTTTATGCTTTAAATAAAGGCTTACTCACTGGGACAGAAATAGCTGACAATGGATGATTGATGATTGCCCATCACGCCATGGCTGACATCTACTGTTCTGCAGGTCTGTTTACAAGTGCACACCCTCATTTCATTAACAGGGGCATGACATCCAGGAGTGGACCTGCTACAGATGGCAAGTCAGTCATTGGGTTCAGAATACCTAGAAGAGACGAAGTTTTTGTTGACCTGGAAAAATAAAGCATTAAAGAATTGGCATGGCTTAGGAAGATGAGTTTTTAAAAATTCTCTTCTTTTCTGCTTGTTATATTTTGGGAGAAAGAGTTTGTTCAGTTTCATGTTCAATGGTACCAGATTCACCTTTACATTTATCTGACTCATCATGCAAGTTGACTTTTCATTTGAAAGGTGTGATATAAGGAAGATGTATACAAAAGAGGTTACATTCCTAATTATTAATTCATAGCACTCTGATGTCCAAGAATCTAATAAAGCTTTGCATAAAGTTGACTGTTTCAATTAGAGGGACAAAAAAAGTGCAAAGAAAAAAAATCCTCAGTAAATGTAAATGATGAACACGCATTTCCACACTGGACATCCAGCAGCCCACAATGGGCCTCCAGGTCCACTGCACCAGCAAATGTGGAAAGAGCACTGGTATAGCAAAGTTTTCCAAATACACACCATTAAATTCAAGCAACTGTGCACTGGTCAGTAGTGTCTCCAGGATCACATGTTGTATAAGGCTGACACCTATCATCCCTCCATTCCTTCTCCAAGCTCACTTTTACCCAGCTACCAGGTTTTGCAGGCAATGATGTCTCCCTTGACTTTCTTTTCCCCCCACTAATTAAGGTTTGACTTTCTCTGATACACTTTGAAAACTTTTCATGGCCAGTGATTGGCCCATGGGTTTCGGTTGTCATTATTGTTATTTTTTTTGCAATCTACCTTTTAAAAAATTTATTTAAAATATTTTTTGGTTATAGATGGACACAACACCTTTACCTTATTTACTTATTTTTATGTGGTGCTGAATATCGAACTCAGTGCTTTATACGTGCAAGGGGAGCACTCTGCCACTGAGCCACAATCCCAGCGCCTGCAATCTACCTTTTAGATGCTGTTAGTTCCTACATCCCATATGGAAAAGTGATGAGCAGTTATGCTAAGTCATGGAGTTTTGCCCTAGAATTTTGCTTGGGGCTATAACTGCTTCTGCAATCACTTGTAAGTTTATTTCTATAAATGGTTGTACTGTAAGTATTTCTTTAGCCAAATATGAATACAATAGTCAATGGGTAGCCCTTTCTAAATCTCAGCAATGCTCCTGAGGAAAAGAGAGCAGGTGTCAGCATGATCACCTCACAGCTAGAAAAACTGCACCAAGCCAGGCAACTGGTCCCACATCACAGGAATTTAGCACAAGAGCCTATATAAGTTTCCAGACTCACTCCTGGCCCTCTGGGGGGTCTTTCTACTAGGTTATTTGGGTGGCAAGGCTTATGGACTGGATGGCCTAGATTACCTGAATACTGTGGTCCTCCTCCAGTATAAAACCATAGCTGCCCTGTCGATGTCTAATTCAATCCCAAACATCATATGAGCACCAGTGAACAAGGATGGAATCCCAAGCCGATGTGAAAGACTCTTCCCATTGCTGTTGAGGATGTTATTGCAAAATAAGGAAGGTCTGCCTGGTCTCTAAAATTGCTGTCTTTGAATATGAATCCACCTAGTCAGCTTTCCAAGCACTTTTTTCTTTTTCTTTCTTTCTTTCTTTTTTTTTTTTTTTGTTATAAAATCTGCTGTCTCTCTTTTTGTTTAATTGCATTCGGTTTACAATCTCTCCTAGGAAAAGCTGCTAATTATAATATATTTCAGCATAGAGAGAGGCAGGTGTTAGCTAAGATATAAGAGTCGTGGTTTTAGCCTTGACAATTCATGAAGTTTAACTGAATTTCAGTGCAAAGTCACCAGACAGGGCAAGCTTGATCTCATTATTGAAGGCTTCCCTGGTTTTCACAGGATCGTTTAACTATAGATTTGAACTTTGAAGTTGAAAAATGACAAAGTGTTGGCTAATAATGAGCATAATGTTTGAGTTGTGATCTTGTATACAAGAAAACTTGGATATATATAAACCCAATGAATAAGTCACAGAAAGTAGTTAAGATAATTTGGGTAAACTGCCAGACTCTTTGGGGTTTATACTATCTGTGCATTTAGTAGCTGTGTAACCTTGGGCAAATCATTTAACCTCTCTGAGAGTCTCCTTTGTTGGGAAATTGGTAGTAATTCCAGTATACCCATGCAGGTTATTGTGAGGATTAAATGACCTAAGTTATGGAAAACATATCATAATACATAGGTCATAGCTAGGCATACATATTCTTATTTCCAGAGAATAATTGTATTTAAAAAGGCAAAAAATTTTGAAGCAATAGAAGTGGCAGAGAGGACATAAAGGGCATAAATTAGAGAAAGAGCCAGAGGCAAATTCTCCTCTAACACATATTGGCATTTGAGAACACATCTGAAACAAAAGCTTGCTTTTAAAACGAGTGGGTTTCCCAGTCTTCGGATCACTTTATTTTCCTTGGGCACAGTATTTACAATCAAAACATCAAATCCTAGCCATAAAAATATTTTTAACATGTCTCTCCACCTCCGCAACTTTCTTGTAGTTTAGAGATAGAAAGGGGCAGTACCATATAGAATAAGTGACCAAATGACTTACCGAACTTCTCCCCTTTCCAACAGGTTGTTTTGGTCAGGGCCAATTCTGGCCTGGCTCTGCTGACTGGGATTTCTGAGCTGGCCTCATGGGGCCTCCTGGAGAGCTCCTGATGTTCTTCCTGGAAATCTGCCAACTGCAGTGGTTCATGATGGCCCACGCCACTTCCCTATCTCTGGAATAATGTAGGACACACAGGCAGAGTCTGCGTATTAATTGAAAGGAAAAAGCATTTCTGCTGATGAGTAATTATAAAGAACTTTCCCTGCATGTGTGTGCAATGCCCTTCCTCAAATGCTGCATGGAGGTTCTCTGCTAAGCATTAGCTTCATCTGTGGCTCAATTCTCTGACTCTCTTTCAAGTCTCCCTATGTCCACTGTCCTAGTGAAGGTCTACATTATCTTCTTTTTTTTTTTCCTTTTCTTGGTACTGAGGATTGAACTCAGGGGTACTTTACTACAAGCAATAGTCCCAGTCCTTTTTGATTTTGACATTGGGTCTCACTAAGTAGCTCACTCAATTGCTGAGGCTGGCCTCGAACTTGTGATCCTCCTATCTCAGCCTCCCAAGTTGCTGGGATTATAGGCATGCACCCTGTTTACATTATCTTTTGTTTAGACTCTATAATGGGCTTCCCAAATACTCTTCCTGATCCTACTCTCATTTTTCAAATCCATAATCTAGCTTCCAAAATGCCATGGGAGTAATCTTTCTTGAAGTCTAAACCTCTTCCATGGTTCACCATTGCCCATAGAATAAAATCCAAGTTTCTTTGTATGGCATAAAGCCTTTTTGTGGGCCCCCACAGCATGGCCGGCATCACCTCCTTCCCCTTCCTGACTGTGTTCTGGTGATACTGAACTGCTCAATGTTTCTCTCTCTCTCTCTCTCTGCCCTCTTCTGTCCTCCTCACACTTTGGTTTCACTCTTCCTCATTCTTCTAAATATTATTCTCTAAGTACAAACAATCTTCCCCCGTGGCCGTAGATCCTGCTTAGGTTTGCTGCTTCTTTGACTTCCTCGGTAAGAAAAAAATTCCCTCCCTCCTCTGGGCTATCTTTGTACAGATATAAATGAGATTTGTATATATATTACATGGTCTGGTATTTCTTTGTTTTAGATCTGTTTCCTTTACCAACTAGTAAGTCTTTGAAAGTGGAACCATTTCACTGGTTTTGGTATCTCCAGCCATCGTTATGGCCTTTAGGTACCAAGTAGATAAGCTAATGTGTGTCACAAACAGAGCTTCCGGTCCATCTAAATAACTGCATGTGCTAAACAAGATCCTGTAGGAATGTTCCAGCTTGGGCAGATGAAGAACTTCCTGAGACTGAAACGACTCTTCATTGGATGCCTTTGACAATGCGACCTAAGCCATAATCTCTCCCCTTCCACCCAACCTCTAGAAGTCACCCAACTCTAATTAAATAGCTAGACTTTTGACTGTTTAACTAGTGTTTGCATTTGAAAAGTTGAAAAATAATGTCAACAGTGACTAGGAATTTTAAGGTCTGAGCTTTTCAGTCTTGACCAGCTCAGTCTCAAATGCTGGCAAATTGCTATGGTCTTAACTTTCTCATACAACATCTTTTGTTTTGCACAAAAGTTTACTTTTCTACTTATCTTGGGAACATCAAAGACAATTTCTAAGAAAAAAATATCTAAAATAACTAAGGAACAAATTTTGAGGACTGGTGAACAAGTCCATATCATCACCTCTCCAGACAGGAATATCTGGAGGGGCCTGTGTTGTTCTTATTGCTGCCATGCAGGGCCCATGTCCTCCACACCCAACCCCCATGACACTTGTAGTGCAGAAAATTCCTCACAATTTTCATGAAGAACCATTATATCAAGGGGGCCGTCATTCAGCTAGAACAGATTGCTCTGGATGTAATGCCTTTCATCTTGAGAGCAAATGTTTCTTCGATCATTTTTTTAAAGGGAGAAAGTAAGTAGTTATTTTGCATGCATGTAAAATGCAAATAGAATGACTATGGATGTTTGGGGAGCTCACACATACTAAGTCAAAAACAGCTTTGATTTAAAAATTGAAAATTGGCAAGTGATCAGTCAACACTGGCCTCTAATTGCTTTTAGTGTCTTGACAAAATAAAAATGCTACATTAATGGCAGAGACATTTCACTTTGAAAAGTGGCTATGGAGCATGCACAATAACTACAGGGATGTTTTCCTTGGAATACATAATCCACATGTGGAGCTTCATACACATCTTTTAGTCCTGCATGCTTGTGATTGACATAAGGCATTTTAATTTTTAAAAGATTTTTTCAAAGTGCCTAAACATATGTTCATGCATTTAGCTATTGCATGGTATTAGATGGAAAACACACAACCTTAAAAAGAAAAGTGACTCTGTGCATGGCCATACAATGGAATATAATGGAAACCAGAGAGGAGAGGACTTGTGTCATTTCATAGGCAAGGAAAGAAAAAAAAGCAACAACACAAACCTTTGACAATTCAGTCATGTTACAATTAGGAGACAATACTGACATAAGAAAACACACTTGACAGTGAGGTAGCAAAGTCCTTCTGAGTCACAGCAGGTCTAGACAGCTCCCACAGCTGTGTCTGCTCTCTCGCAGGGAGAGGTGCTTGAGGGTGGTGTGAGCTCAGAAAAGAATGTCAGCACAGGGTCTTAATTAATTTCCTCCTGCCCTGGTGTCTGTGTCACAGTGGTTTTGAATTGGCTGGGAAGCAGCTTAGTAGGAAAAGCCACAGGTGCACAGGACTCACTAAACTGCAGGGCACAGGACTCCCCTTAGGAGAGAACACGTGGGCGACCCCCTGCAGAGCACCCAAGCCTCTGCCTCACCTTTGAGCCAGCATTCAACCTGATGGTCCCCCCTTGCTGGTCCCCAAAGGGGCTTCACCATCTCATTTGATGCTGTGCTTGGTTGAGACTGCTTCTTGATTGGCATGTGTGCCTGGATGCAACCCAGGGAGGGGCTCTGAAGGCTCCAAGGTTGCAGACCAGAATCTCTATGCCTGGTGGCTCTACGTGTTCTTCAGCTCTCCAAAGCAAATAAAGGATTGAACCTTATTCCCAAATAAGGAATCCCAGAGTCATACGGGCATGGCAGTGACAGAGGTCTAATGGTTCTAATGACAGACATCAGAATGTCTGCAAAGACACTGCTAGTAAAATGCACTGAACATAGGCTAGCAAATTGAGTGCAGCTCTTTAACCATGGAACCTGTGTCCCAGTTATTTATGGTAAACAATGAGGCTAGATCATATCTGGTCGGTATTGTCCCAAAGGCAATAAAGTGTCTTTCTTATGAACTCCTGTGACATTGATGATCTGCCTAGATCAGTGCTTCACAATTCAACTGACAGGAGGCTGGCAATGGGATGGCAACAGGGAGGATCCAGTGTTGCAATCCTGTTATTAGTGACAGGGGCTTCTTTTGCTGAAAGATGGAGTTCTTAATGGCAGTGAAAATCACCTTGGGGTTTGGGGAGAGGTAAAGTTGAAAAATAACCTTGGATAGTAAACTTGTTTAGGGCAGAAATATGATTTGCAATAGTCTCACTGAGGGCAGGGACATTGGTCAAAAATGTTTTGCTCTGTCTTTATTGTACATCCAAGGCAAATTGTGTTCTAATTAGTTGACAAAACGGAATTTGTCAAAATACAGGATCCTCTTCTTTGGAATGTAGAATTTTGGCCTGAGTTTAGAAAGTTGGGCTCTCATTCCGACTCTGAATGGCTAAAAAGTTTTCAAGCCTTGGTATTTCCTCCCAAGCTGCTGCCTTACCATTAGTGCCACTATGCTGAAGGAGACATGGAAGCAAGGTGTTTAAAATCACCAAGGACAACTCTTTAGGCTCTAGTTTCTTGGTCAGGAAAATGACATTGTCACCAATGTAACAAGATGAGCTCTAAGCCTCCTTCAGTTCTGACACAAACCACTCTGTGATTCTGATTATTATTATCCATAAGTGCTTCCTCTTTATTTTTCGGGATATTTGAGAGAACATGTGTTGTATAGTTAGGAGCTGAACATTTTAAACTTCTTTTTAGGCAAAGGTTTCCTTTACAGGGAACACCGTTTGCAAATACAATTGGGGGCCATTTTTTTCCTTGTTGGATTTGAGCTGCATCAGCAGGACTTGCCCCCCAGTCCCCATCACACACACAAGCAAACCAGGGGCCAGGAGATTTATAGCTTCCCTAAATGCATCACTATATCATCATCTTGGTTGTCATTGTCACAGTTGCCATCATCATCCACATTTGGTTTCTTTTTTTAAGTTTTTCTTCCAGATTTAATCTCATAGGCCACACGGACCCGGGTTAAGAATTTTTCAAATATAAATGTTCTCCACGTTACTTGGCAAAACAAAGACAGAGTAAGTGATTTTTCCAAATCTCTCTTCGGGCATGCCATATATGGAAGTTTTTCTTTCCAGGGGGATTTGGATTCTCATTAATCTATTTCTCCTTTCAACAATAAATGAAAAATGGAATGAGATTATCAAAATGGATAGCCTGGTATAGACCTGATAACATGCTTTTGAAAAGTGGTTTACATTTGACATCAGTTAAGCTCCTTGGGCCAAAGCGTCTCAGGTCTGCTCTGTGGGGCCTGGACTTCACTCCCAGCTTAGACACAAATATGCTTTATTGGCTTCAAACGCCTCTCAAGCCAGTTGGAAGGATGGATGAATTCCTTGTGCAGTAAGTATTAAGTCATCTGCAGAACTATAAATATCCTCTTGCCGTATCTTATTGAACACTTACAAACATTTTCGTATGGTATGCTTTTGCCTTAACCTGATATATATTTCTTTTAAATATTTATTTTTCTTATACAGTTTTACACACAGTTCAAAAGGTAGGTGGCATAAAGTGAACAACTAAGATATTTTAAATTTGATGCATCTTCCTTTATGCTTTTGAGGACATATAAAGTCTAACTGCTTCTTATAGAAGGATTTTTAACAGTCTTAATGGAGTGGAAAGTCTTATATTTTGTTTTCGTTATCACCAGGACGATGGCAATCGAAACAGCTAATGTACAACTAAAAAAAAATCTTCTCAATGCAGTTATTCAGAATATACAGTTATGAGGATTATGTTTCTAGTTCATAGTGAGACCAGCAGAATGACTGCATCTGTGCTGTGGCAGATATAGCTGTGATGCATTTCCCTTCATTTCTACTTGATTGGTTAAAAATATCTTGATCACCCACAACACTCTTCATCCCACTCTCTCAAAATCAGATTTGTAGAGTCAACTTAAAATTAAACCGTCCTTTCCTAATGTCTTTGAATAAAAGTGGAACCCAGTGCTGCTCAATCCACAAGCCACTGGGCCGGGTCCACGCTAAGTTAGGAATTAGCCCTTCTTAGGTCTACCAGCTGGTCGTGAGTGGGCAATGATTCAATCAACCATAATATGCCAAGACAAAGAGTAGGCAGGGTGGTGCCTCAAGGCTCCAGGCCCACAGATGCTCTTGGACAAGATGATGTGAAAGGGTCTGTCCTGCCCCACATCACTGAGCTTCAGTCCGGAAGCTCCATTCCTCACACCTGCCACCATATCTGAAGACATGTGAGGACATCTGAATATATTTTCCTTGCTTCCCTGAAAGATTCTGAAGTCTGGAGAGAAGTGACTTGCTTAATATTAGAAGGCAGAGGGGCAGAGCCAACCATGCATCCCCCTTAGGGAGGAGGTCTTTGCACTGGAGTCTCCACATTCATTTAGCACATGAGTGAGGTAAAAAGTGACAGTGTGTGTCAACCCGTCAGTCCTTCTCATTGCCCTCTTTCCTTCAGAAGTCTGCCCACTGTTCTTCAGCCCAGAGCCCATGGCAAGGAACTTAGTTCCTCAACTGACCACCTTATCCCCCATATTCAGAGGGACCCTCCCTGGCTCCCTGCTACAGTTTGGCAACCTCTGCCTTCCATTAGAGAAATGCAACCCACTGGCTTCTTTACCTGGACCCAGCAGCTACCTGCAGCCAGACATCTGCAGAAGGTAGCAAAGCAGAATCATAGACTACGGGTATTTCTCTATCAGCCATGTTTCTGTGCGTAGTAGACATTTTGCTTTATTTCTGCCCCAATCCTGTTTTGTTGACCAAGAAAGCTAATAAAGGCAACTCAGAATCACTGTTCCAGGATATGACTTGAGAACAAGGGTTTTAAGCATGTTTGGGTGCTTCCATTGCAGTAAGATGAGAAGATGACATCGTGATCTTTTCTACTCCTTGATCATTTCTTGGTCTAATTGTTTGTAGCTCTTTACAAATTCTCACAGTAAACCCAAGTGAGAAAGAAACTCTTCATTTCCCTTACCCTAGGCAGTGCTTATTAAGTAAGACTGCACTGAAGACTCAGTAATTACTTGGTTAATTAGAAAATTTGGTAACAATTATTCATTCAATTTGATCAATATATTCATTATTCAAAATAACCAAGAGATTGCCAAATTTCCATTCCACTTTTTGCTTGACATAGCTTTGCAAAAGAATTTAAGGGCTCAGGGTGTGTGAGAGTATGTATGAGGCTGAACCACTGAGGGGATTTGCCCAAGGTCACATAATGGTTCCTTGTCATTTCCTTTATTGTTTGCCCTCAAATCCTCTTTTTGTAGTAAGCAAAGGAAGGGAAATGACGCTGGCTTCCAAATTTCATTATAAAAGCTTCCATTTAAAACAAAACGTATTGCATATTATAATTGCAACCAGAGCCAGTGAGGGCAGTGGTTTTCAACCTTGTAAGAACTGTGGGGCTGCTCTGAAATGCCGCTGACTTCAATGGACCTGTCATCCTCTAACCAGGCTGTGGATAATAGGGCATTTTCAAAAAATAGTTACACGGTGCAAAACACAAACACATTTCATGTCTTTTTTTTTTTTTTTGGTTAGCAAAATACACGTAATTTTCTTAACCAAAAAATTATGGTAATCGTTCTATAACAGTAAAGTGTTCTGTTTTCCCCAAAGTCCAACTTTGAGTTTGTATATATAAAACTGTTTGGAAAAACAAAAACACAACTGTTAATTAAAACCTGTTTTCCTCCTCAAACAACAAGCTGTTGAATTCAACTGGTTGTTTTTTTTTTTTTAATCTTTTTTTTTAATGTTGTTACTGCTGCTGTTGTTGTTTTAAACCTGCTTGTGGATGTAAACACAGCTTCTGGCCCTTTTTAATAGGTGTAAAGGAATTCAATGAACTTCCCACTGTGACAAGAACAACAACTGACATTTACTGAAAGTTTTCATGTGCCAAGACTGGTGCCAACGACTTACATCCATCGCTTTATGTAATCCTGCCTGGAGAGGCAGAAAAAATTACCTCTTCTTTGCAAGGGAACAATTAATATTAACACGGTCAAGGACTTATCCCAAGTTCACCCTGGCTGGGCTGTAGAGGAAGCACTGAGTCCAGGACCCAAATTGTTCACGCAACACTGGCATGAACACACTTTCAAGCACTTTCCTGATTCATATTGAGGTTGTGAGCATCCCAATAGTCTCTCCCACCATTACCAGTAATTCCACAAAAGACACTTGGAATATGATTAAAAATATGGAATTCTCCATTAAATTAAATTCAAAATCTATTTTACTCGTGGTCGTGAAACGTGTAGAAAGCACCCAGCTCCTAAGGAGTTATTATCCGTCTCTTTGAACTTTAATTACTCCCAGGACTGTGATCTGCAGGGCAAAGGAAAAAGAAAAAAAAAAAAAAAAGCAACCAGGAGCAAAGTAGAAGTTGAGCAAAGAAAAGGAATATAGCCAGATTTCTCCCTCACCCTCCAATTTCCCTGTTCTGTAGGCCTTCCTCCAGCAAAGAAAGGCAGGTTTCCCATGCAAAGAACAAAGAGCAGGGGAATTGAAGTGAGCATCTTTCTAAAAAGGTTGCAAGGCCTCCAGATGAAACTTTTGACTCCAGATTGGTACTTCACTTAACACTGCCCATGTGAAGATAATACCTAGGGCTGGGGGTGGGGAGGCAGAGTAGCTCAGGGCCAGAGCACATGCTTACGAGAGGCCCTGGGTTCAATTCCAATCCAAGTAAGGAAGAAAAGAAGCAAAGAAAGAAATAAGAGGACTGAGCCACATTAATCTGCCTTATGGGTTTCCTTCTGTGGCAATGAAATGTTCTTGTTGGGATACACCATTCAACTTTAGCTTCTCTCTTAGTGCCCTCTGGAGCCAGCCTTTGGGCCTCTAGAAGGACCTACTCCTTCTCTATCAACAATATTCACCTGTCACGCACCAGAAGTCTTAGGGGGAGACAGACAAATCCTGAGTCTCCTTCAGGAGCTATAAATAAGGGAGGTCTTCCTGTTAAACTCATTACATTTACAATAGCTCACTGGGGACACCAGTTGTTTTCCTAAAATAACTTCCTTTTATGTATGTGAAGTTGAAAACTTTTACTAACAATTTCCAGGCTTGTTCCAAGACTTTTCACAGACTTGTCATACCTAAAAGATTCTCCATGCAGCTTCAAAGGTGGAACTAAATATATTGTCCCTATTTAACAACCTTGCATTTTTACACAGGCTAAGAGATGGGATCTTTTCCCTCTGAACAAGATGATGCATACTGACCAGGATTTCTCGATCACTTTTACTTTTGGACCCAAATGAAATGTGTGAATGAAAGATGATTTTTGAAATGCCAAGAAATACTTGCACCAAGTAAGTGCAAGAATTTTCATTCATGTTTGATGTGACCCTGGTTATAGAAGACATCCCCCAAATTAACATTTCATTTTAAATTCCCTCTTTTAATATCCAACTATGCACATATCCAACAGGAAAAAAAAATACCACGATGGATTTACTGAATTTACTAAAGGTAAATGATATTTTTAGAGTCTTTCCAATATGTACATAGACTAACCAAATTACATATAATATATATATTTATAAAAATACATATATATATATGTATGTATGTATGTATGGGTGGATGTATATATCTTCAGCTCAAGTAGCAACAGTGACCTCTAGTGTGTCTTTTTATTTTTCTCACTGTACAACTTCAACTCATTGTTTCCTTAACCTCTAGGGCATTATTTAAGCAAAATTTTCCAGTTCTTATTTGGTCTAATTTCTATATTGACTCTATATTCTGACAATGGATTCTTGATAGGTCTTCTTTGATCCTGGTAATGTATGATAAAGTAATTGTGCCTTCATTAATGACTGTAATTATAGCACATAAAGCTGTCATTTAAAAGAATAATCACACCCCCTCGCCCCACCAAAAAAGTCGGCTTGATTTGCAAGATGAATTTAACTTTGGCTGAATAACTCTGAGCTCTAAGTCACCAGCGTCCACAAGCAGCCATGTATTGTTTCCAAGAGTGCTCATTTCCCTTTGATGAGACCCCCTGGTTCCTTTTATTAAAATTAACTTAAGAGAAAAACCAAAGCATCACTCTGATGGGTAAAGCATTGTTGTGGTTCTGGGGCTTTTGCGCTAGATATGTGCTGATGTCAGGGCAGAGCCCACAAGAATGAAGTGGCAGGGCACTGGCAGCTTATGTCAGCACTTCCATTCCAAGTTCCTCTTTTCAGGAGTTTATAACACAGCAATAAAATTTATTATGGGCTGGGACTTGGCATACAGGAGCTTGGATGAACACTGTAAAGTAGTTGGGAGTTTTTTCTTTTTCTTTTTTTTTTCCTTTCCAAGCAAGTGTTCCAATCTGTTGGGTCCCATCTCCCCTCAGAGGGAGTTCAAAATAAAAGTCCGCTGCTCTCACCCCGTCAGATGGCCTTGGCTTCCTCTTGGTCTCTGCTGCCTGTGGTCTGTCAGAGGCAAATTGCAAAGGGCTCTCAATTTGCCCGATGGTGAACTCTTTTAGAATGAGTTGGGAAGGGGGGAAAAAAGTAATAAAGGAGTAAATGTTTCCTGTAAATGAAAGAGGCCCTTGGAATTGTAATTGTTGGAAAAGATCCTCCAGGGTAGGAGAGGGAGACATGAAAAGGTATTCAAGATTGTTTTCTATAATTGGGTGATCTTCAGTGCCCCCCAACAGCTGGGCTTGTTGGCAAACAAGAAGCTGCATGTGGAAAACATGCTCCAATCTGTGTAAACGAAGCAAGGCATTAAAAATAAGCATCATCCTCAGGTTAAAAAATAAACCAAAACATGCAGAACACAGAGCCCTGGAGAATCAGGCAGAAGGATATAACTCTGTGCTTGTACATGCAAGTAAATCTGTTTTATATATAAAATTTGTAATATAAAGCTATTTCTTTATAGTTAATATAGACCTTATTCTGCTTGTCTCTCTTGCTATTGTCTTCTTGTTATTGCCCATGAAAGTGTGTGTCTCAAGGACATTTCTGAGACGACACCTATCCGGAGAAAGAACAAACAATTAAATCAAGAATTGATGAATCTTATGGGAGGGAATTAATTAGGACTATAGAACACTCAATAAAGAATTCCAGAGTTGGAAGGAACAATAGAGCATTGCTTGACCAACCTCCTTCATTTGCAAATGAATAATGTCTAGAACGTTAACTTATCCATGGTCTGAGCCAATATTCAACTACAAGAACAGTATATCGTTACAGCATCTGTTCTGATTGGACAGTGCCCCTGGTCGATGGTTCTTGGTGGTTTTTGAATATCAGCCCTACCTGTGGTCACGTGGTGAGTGTGTGGCAATCAGCTATGTCCTGAGTTTCTCAGTCAGTTATCAAATTGTTCAGACTCCAAAATTTACAACTTGATAGACCAGCCATAAACTGTCTTAACCTGCGCCTGCTTAACTGCTTTGCCAGATCAGATCCACCTGGTTAGCAACTGCCCTCTGCATAAATCCCACCACAGCCCTTCACCAGGTGATCTGCATGCTCACCAAGAGCCAATGGCATCTGCAGTCTGTTTCTGAACCTGCTTATGTCATCATACTTTTTAACATAATTGTGTCTTTTAACAAACTATTGCACAAAATATCAAAGTGTTTTCATGAATCTATGAAAAACTGAGCTAAGTACTTTGAAAAAACTTAAGGCAGGTGCATTTTTCTAAAAAGTGAGCAGTTGAAATAGAGATGGGTAAAGCAACTGTAAAAGATCAGAAAAAGCTGTGAAAAATTGGGGACAGCTTTTTGTCAGTCAAATTGCTTTGCAAGTGTCATTAAATTTTCTCAGAGAAACTCCAAACAGGGAATTATGGTACTACATTATGGATGCGGTTTATCTGAGAAAGATGCTGTGGAACTCCAGGGGAGTTCAATAGAGAAGAAGTGCATGTGTGTTACAATAAATGTTTAAGTATAACATCCTTTTAAATCATTCCCCTCTTGAAGTAACTTTGGATGAACTGATTAGCAAGAGGTCTTATGTGTGAGAGGAGTGATCTTCCATTGTGCTTCAATCTGCTGTCTCCACAGAATTCCAGGGTGGACTCTGTGAATTTTCGGCATTGTGCATTTGGGGCTTGGTTGGGGTGGAAGAGAGAAGGAAGGGAAGGTGGTGAAGATTTTGAAGAGGGAAAGTAAGGTAAATTTGAGTGTAAATGTAAATTTACTCTTCTAAATGTAGATTTAGAAGGCAACTAGCAAAGATTGGACAATGGACAATAGCACCGGATATCAGCAATTCAAATATGAGTGATTATCAAGCAAGTCATCCTGGTGCCATGCTTTAGAGTCATCAGTCGGGGCACATGCACAGATCCCTTACAGTCCTGCTACCTCCCCCTACACTTTCAGGATATATGTGGACAGGAAAAGGCAGATATGTCTGAGCAGGTTACTTGCAACGGTTTTTTCTGTCTTCTTCTCTGCCTTTGCGGATGCTTGATCATTCCATGTCAGATTTGCCAGGATCTTTTCCTCCCCAGGTCTTTCCTATTAAGCTCTGTTTGTAGGAATATTTTCAGTCCCTATAATGGAATAACCTAATACTGGATATGGTTTTAACTACCCTACTGAGTCACCACTCTATCTTTTGAAGACAATTTGATCAATTGGAGCACAGTCCTTTTGTTAAAATCTTTTCCTTTTCTTTACAATGTTTGAATTAGGGATAGGGAGAGAGTGTTCAGTTTGAATCCTCTGGCTTTTGTCAATTTGTGTCAGACCTCTATGTTATCTTTCCTTTTCAATACAAATAACACAATAGTTCTCCCTTTGAAAGCAACTAAAGAAATAAACTTGTATTTTTAAATGCAGAAAATGGATATCAGAAGAGAAAGCCTCTTTCCTTCAGAATCTCTCTTGAATTCCCAGCTTTAGCTCTTGCCTTTCTTTTCTTTCTCTCTCTTTTTTTTTTTGTCAGTGGGAGGGTGCCAGGGATTGAACTGAAGGGCACTCGACCACCACTGAGCCACATCCCCAGCCCTATTTTGTGTTTTATTTAGAGACAGGGTCTCACTGAGTTGCTTAGAGCCTCACTTTTGCTGAGGCTGGCTTTGAACTCATGATCCTCCTGCCTCAGTCTCCCAAGACTCTGGTGCCTTTCTTAAAGGGAATCTTTTTGAGATGTTTTTCTTTTAATGCTCTTTGTTGTTTGGAGAAAGGAAAAATACCCATGGGATGAAAATAAGAGAGACCTTGATTTTGTTTATGATTGCTTTAAGTACCTCTCATATCATTAGTGGACTTGTAAAACTTTAATTAGCAAATGTCACTGCATCCAACAGAGACACTATTGTGCTATACTATCAAAATAGAGATGTTCAGCACAGTCTTGTTTAAAATAGCAAAAAATTAGAAGCAGCATGAACGCCCATTAATAGGAGTTTTGGTAAATAAAAATGGTAAAATAATAGTGGTGTAATTAAAACAATAATGTTATATATATCCAGATTACAAAAAGGAAATTATGATTCTATTTACATATAGTTTCATCTATACCTCTGCATCATATGTACACATATGTGTGTATATATGTATGTGCACGCTACATGAGTGCATATATATGAACATAGGCTCTATTATAAATGTTTATATATATGTATGTGTGCATATATGTGTGTATATATATGCATATAGATATATATGTGTGTGTATGTAGAGAGAGGGAAATTTTGAAGAGTAGACAACAAAATTATAACAGTCTCCACTACCTTTGGGTGTTAGGATTAATTTATTGTTATCATACTTTTTTTCCCTTAGAATTTAAACTTGATCTAACTTTGAGTAAGTTTTTTTTCTTTTTAAAAATTTATTCTACTTAGGTGTACCTGACAGCAGAATGCATTTGATTTATTGTACACAAATGGAGCACAAATTTTCATTTCTCTGGTTGTGTGCAATGCAGAGTCACACTACGTGTGTAGTCATACATGTATCTATGGCAATGATGTCCATCTCATTTCATCATGTATTGTTATCATTCTTATTTGTGTTTAGCTATAAAAGAAGTGAAAGCTTCTTAAAAAACTGCAAAGGCTGCCCCTACACAGCATACTGGGTCAGAGACTGACCCTAAACTTATTTCCATATCCCTTCTCACACCCTCCCCTACTATACAGTTTGGAAGGGAAACTACTTTCCCAGCTTCCCTTGGAACCACAGTGGCAAGGTAACACAGTACTGGTGGTAAGGCAAAGTACAGATGCACTGAGTGCTGAGTGAAGAAATGACTGTGGGTAAGCAAAAAAGAAAAGTGTGGTTAAAAGGTGATTGTGGTGGTCCTAGAATTTAGGATTTAGGAAGAGGGATGAAGTACATATGTTGGGATGATGCAAGGTAAAGTGATGAGTGTAACATAAAAAGACACATAAAATGCTGCTGAAATTCAGAGGCAGAAGAGATGATTTTCAGCAATGAAGATCAGGACTGGCTTTGCAATTAAGAATTGTAGACAAGCCTTGACAAATAGGTAGAAAAGGACTTTTTTTAAAAAATATTTGTTAGTTATAGATGGACTCAATATCTTTATTTTGTTTATTTTTATGTGGTGCTGAGAATCGAACCCAGTGCCTCACATGCGTGAGGCAAGTGCTCCACCACTGAGCCACAACCCCAGCCCAGAAAAGGACTTTTGAGGTAAAGGTGCAGAGAGGGTTGGTGGATGCATAGAGTTTTTCTGAGAAAGTGGACTGATATGTTGAAGACCCAGACCATGTTCTACAGATGAGGTATTCTACTGAGTCACTATTGTGGCCCAGCAAAGGCCTTCAGGGGTATATTTACTTCTCAAGTCCCAGAACCTGTGAATATTACCTTATATGGCAAACGGTGGCTATCATCCTATGTGTCAATAGATTTCAAAAGAGAGCTTTGCCTGGGTTATCTGGATGGCCTCTAAATGCAATCACACATATCCTTCTAAAGAGTGACTCAGAGAGATTCAAAAGAAACACACAGAGACTCAAGAGGAAATGGCAAGGCAAAGACAGAGGCAGAGAATGGGTCACAGCCCAGGACTCTTTGCAGCCACCTGAAGCTGGAAGATGCAAGGGACAGATTCTCCCCTATATCCTTGAAAGGAGCATGGCCCTGCTGAAGACTTGATTTCAGTTTAATTATACTGATTTCAGATTTCTGGCCTCCAGAACTGTGAGCTAATAAGTTTATGTTGATTTATTTAGCCATCAAGTTTGTGGTCATTTGCTACACCAGAATCTAATGCATCTGTATGTATATAAATACATTCTTTGGAAACATATAAGGTACACTGGATTTTTATGTCACCTAGATCTAGGGGAATACTGGCATAATTTTCAAGGACTTTTTGGAAACTCAGCACTGTATTTCCAATGTGCAGCTTTAGTAGGAGGATTGTAGGACCATGTCTGGTGAAGGGAAAGATGCAGTTAGGAATAGGAGGCTCACCCAGCACCATGACAATCATAACCTTGAGAACACGGCTTTTCCATGAATGCTTTTCCACCAGTGAGTTTAGGTGGCTGTGAGTCCTGTCCTCATTCTGTGACCTAGAGCAAGTCATTGGCTTTTCCATCTCAAATATTCATCTCTGAAATGGAGAAACTATTTATTTCAAAAGTTGGGTTTGAATATTAAAGAGGAGAACATGTGAATGCATTATGTAAATTATAACATGTTATGAATTTTGCAGCATCATTATTATTTTCTATGCCTGAGACCTTGAAGGTGTCAGGTTGAGGAGGCAAATGACATTCCAGGTTGGATGTCTGTTACCTCACTGAGTTTTTGTGATGATGAAACAAGCAGAGATCACTGCCATTTTCAAGGCAGACCACCGGCCAATGTTGTGTGAAATAAGTCACTTCTTCCTTTGCACAACTTTTAGGACACACATTTTCATGTGGAATGATGTCTATTGGAAGACCTACCACAGTCCTGGCATGGCACATAGTAGGTACTCAATAAATGGTAGCTGATACTAAACTTGGTCCCCATAGGGCCTCGCAGTTTCTGGTTCAGTTTGACCTTAGGCCTATTCTATTGCTTAAAGCAAATTGAAAAGGATGAAAATGATTATCCTTCTGTTCTTTTCGGAAGACCTCATTCAAAACATGACCTGCTTTCACTAAAATTAATAACCAGCACAAGCTTCTTCTGTTGGCTGCCCAGTTCATGAGCTGAGCACATGGACAGAGCCACAGGTCTCAGCATTACAGTAGCTTAGTTTTCTACAAATATTCCAGGTGAGGAGAATTCTGCCTGAGCCAGCTTCCAGAAGCATTTCTCCAGTTTAGCACAGGAGAGGAAGGGCCGCAGGCAGGTCCTCCCACCACCCGCACTTTGTAAGTTAATTATCATCTTAGGTAGCTGGCAGTCCTCCGGCTTTTCCTGGGGCCTCTGTAGACAGTACCACGGAGCTGCACCAATTATCTCAGTAATCCCTTTTATTAGTCACCTTCAAAATACCCACTTAAAGGAAGTTAAATTCCATCCTCACGTCATGTCGAGTGACCTATATACAGAAGAGGCGTTTGGGTTTCCTGGTTTGGGGGAAAGTATAGGTTGTGGTCTGGTGCACAAAGGTTGAAAGGTGGTTGGGCAAGAACTTTGACACAATGGGTAGTTTTGTTTGTTTGTTTTATTTTACAGGAGGGCAGTTGAGGGGCTTTAGTGAAATGCACCACTGATGTGTAAGGAAAAACACACCATTTTGAAGCCTTTCAAGAAATACATGGACACGTTTCTAATGATGATCCTGAGAAGTTCCCATTATAAAGAGGGATGCTTGCTGCCTGTTTATATGGGAGAAAGAGGAGAAAGGAAAGGAAAGAAAGAGAGAGCATGAAAGAGAACAAGGACAAATAAAACAAACAAGCAAAAGCATGTGATAGGAGCAATGTCCAGCAACAATGATACCTGAAGGATGAGAGATGAGCAGCCTGTAAGAGCAGCAGTGCATTGGTAAAAGCTGGGGACAATCAGGTAAGTGCAGGAAGGGTCCCCCAGCTTCCAAAGGCAAGACTTATAAGTCTTGCCTTTGGAAGCTGGGGAGGGTGTTTACAGCTGAAGTTAAGAGGGCACATGTGGATTTTATATGGGAAAGTACACACAGGAAAATACGAGGCCTCTCAAGGAGTTTTTCAGTCTTATGATTCAGGGATTAGTATCCAGATCATTATATATGGCTAATTATTAATTTAATTCAGGGCTAGGCAGGCAGACCAGAACTTGCCCATGGGCAAAGCTTTAAAAATGCCTGTGCAGAGACAGATGCGCATCACAGATTCATTGAATAAAGAGGAAATTGTTTGTGAGATTAAACTCAAACTAAAGGTGGAGCCACTTGGCATGGACCCCACACGGGCGTAGACAAAGTAAGTTATAACTCAGGCACCAACCCTATCCACAGACCTCTGTTGCACGCAAGCACAGGGCAGTAATAAAAGCATAGACCCTAATGAGTAGGAGAGCTCGAGGCAACTGGGTCAGCCCATCCTTGTTTCAAAGAGACATTAGAGATTCTTGCATAAAAACTGAGGCTCACATAGTGACTTCCCCAAACACCAATTGTCAATGGCAGACTGGGGTTGAATCTCGAGGTTTTAGTTTCATGCAGTGGTCCATCTTCCCACTTTGGCAGTCACCTCCTGTCTACAGGAGGTACACTAAGCAAGGATTTGAGCTCATCCCACTGTATCTGAGAAAAGATGACCCTGGAAGGGAAGGATGCTTCATGGGCCCAACTCATCATTAGGTAGGTGGCTGTTCCACACTAGCTGGAAATGAAGTTTGGGCCTTGTCTTAAAAAACATTCCCATACCCATATTTGAATCATTCTAGTCTAGTAATTCCTAAAGTGATTCTTGAAAATCCTCAAGAAATGTTGGTGATTTAATGCAATATTTATATACCTCTGGAGAGATAATATATTAGGAAATTATTGGTGAACATATTAGGTAATAATAAAGTGGCTAAGCCCACCATGTTGTTGTTGTTTTTTTTGTAATGGTAGTAGGTGAAATTTCAAACATGTAAAAAAATACAGAAGTGGATTTTAAATATTATTTGATAGCAGAGCCTATTTTCAAAATTATATTGTGAAACCCTGATCTGGTAACATTTATTTATTATGAAGTTTATCAATTAGATCAATGAGCTTGCTTCAAAGCATTTTTAATTGGAGGTTTAAAAGAATAACTGTAGCCTCAAGAAAGCATGGTATGTAATAGGTACCTGTACCACCTCTGAAGGATCACCGTAAACTTAGTTCCAAAGGCTAGACCATGTTCTCCAAACTGGCTGCCCATGTCAAAGAATGTTCATCTAATTGACTTTGGAGAGACAGGAGATAATATAAAACTTCTATTATGTATTATTAATCTTGTTTTTTTAAATGTCTATTTTTTGCATATTTTACATATGACATATATGCGTATATGTGTGTGTATGTATATATATGGATTGCTATATATAGATTGCTCAAAAATTTAAAAGGGTGAATGTAGCATGAATGGAGATAATTTGAGGCTCTATCCAAGTAAGGCTAAAATCTGAGTTGAACCACAAAGAGACTGGAAGAAGCAGATCTATGTTTTTTGGGGTCTGATACTTATACAATGTGGGGATCTCTCTTTAGGAAAAGTCACGTAAAATTGTGAGTATAAAATTAGGTATAGAATAGAATACATATTTAACCTGAGAAGAGTTCTTTTCTTCTGAGAGTTCTTTAACAGTTTACCAGAAACATAACATAGGAATGTTTCCAAAGTGCATCCTGGCTTTTCTTCTCATGTAGAACACCTTATAACTCCCTGCAATTTCCACCACTCATGGGGTCCAAATGAGTAGGAGGCTCAATCCATCTATGGCACCTAAATACTTATGGAGCAGGAATACAGAACAGTAGCAGCCAGAATGAAAAGGGTTTGGAGATGGATGGAGGAAAGACTTAGAGACCCATCACATAAAAACTTTTCTAGAACTGATAGATGCTCATTCAGTCCTTCTTTTGTGTCAATCACGTATTATCCATGACTTGGAGTTTAAAGAGAAATTTTGTAGACCAGTGACCATTAAAGTTTTGGCATAAATGTTGGAGTTAAGCAGAACCAGTTTTAATACTAAGGTGACCAATGGTCCCGGTATACCAAGGGACCTGGAATGTGTCCCAGTTTTAGCAATGAAAGCCCACATTCCCAGACTCCCACATCTCACAGATGGTCTGACATTCCCATTCCCATCTATCTCTAATACTTAGTAATTAGGACACCATGGGCAAAGTACCTACCTTGCTAAACCTAAGTTTCCCTGTCTATGAAACAAGACTAACAGGAGTACCCATATCACCATTATTTTGAAAAGGAAATGAGATGGTTCTCATTGAAGGATTCAAAGAAACAGGGAGAGGAGGGGCTGGGTGCTCACAGAGAGGAGTACAGTGTGGTCTGTCCCATGGGGACCATCGCCAACTTCTGCTCAATCCTTCTCTGGGCGTCAGACCTCAATGTGGTCCAGTAGAGAGAAAGTGCATCTGTGCCCCTGAATTTTTGCATCAGTTTTGCTTATGGGTAGGGAGCACTTCTCCAGATTGCATCTCACCTTACGGGAGGCCTGTGCGCTGATGGCCCAGCATGTCCTTGGGGAAGAGATCAGAGGAAACCATGCTGAGTCCTCCTGACCTCCTGACATCTCCCCACCTCCCATGTCAAGTGCTTTTCTTGCTTGAAGGAGGACAAGAGAGTAGAGATTTTTGTGTTTTTTTTCCAAAGAGAGACAAAGAGAGAAAAACTTTTCTAAAAGTTTCAATTAAAAAAATTATTTATTCATTTATGTACCAGAACCACAGTATTAGAATTCTGCTCTGCTCAGTGTGGGTTGAATAACCCTGAACAATCATTTAAACTTCACAATGTGGGGAAGAAAAAACTCCTCTATATCCATAAAGTTATTGGAAGAGTCATGTAAAGTACATGATATAAATAAAGCCCTCAACACAGAGCCTGCCTCTTCCTCCCTCCCTCCTTCCCTTCCTTCCTTCCTTCCTTCCTTCCTTCCTTCCTTCCTTCCTTCCTTCCTTTCTGAAAAGTAAAATACAAACACAGAAAATCCTTGAACCTTCCTAAGAATTCAGTCAAAACAAGAGTATCCAAACCTGTCTTTTTATGTAAATAAACTTACAATGAAAAATACATACCACTTTTTAAAATGTGTATTAAAAATTGAGCTGAGGAGGAAGGAAATGTTCATGTACATTTAAGTTCACTTATTTAAAGTGATTCCTGAAAAGGAAACTAGAGTATGGGTAGAAAACAGCCAGAAATCTCTCCTACATGGCACGTCTGTGTCTGGAGGCTTGGACAGGAGCTGAGGTCTCATGGATTGGCAAACTCTGGAAAGAGCCCTCTGGAGACTCCTTCTGTGTGTACTGTCTGCTGTTGTGCTGAAAGAAGTGACGTGGAATAATAGGCAGAGAGCTCCATGTGTGAAGGTTTTCATGCTTGAAGACCCATCTATGGATCACAGACCACCCTCATCAGCACTTAGAAATCTGGGTTTAAGACATATAGGATCACTGGGCTAAGGAGGAACAGAGCTGGTAGAGGTTTAGCAGGTGGCTACTGAATGCTTTCTCACCCTCCCTGAGTTTGGTGCCAATTTGGAAACCAGAGAATACTGAAATATGAATGCTGACCTGCAGCCTACAAAATACATCCACCCAAAGATTGGCAGATGGTGCAAAAACACTGGAAATGAGGCTCAGTGAAACCTGAGGAGTTTATAGTCATGCTGGCTGCATCCAAGTATAACTTATGCATTTGGGGGCTAGGGATTTTATGGAAGATAATAAAGGTCTAAAACCCCTTCTTTGAGTCTGAGTAATATTTTGACACAAATCCCATGGATTTGGATAGAATCAAAAGGCAAGGAAACATGAGGAAGAGATATTAGGAATGTGCAAATTTCCAGATTTGAGGGTTTCCATAGGTAGAGGACAAGTTGCACACTTCCCTTTCAGGGGCACTAACAAGAAAGCTAACGGTTGACTCCCAAACTTGAAAAAGAAAGTTTGGACTCGATTTCTCTTTTCTCAAGTGGATACACATTGGTCATGGGATGCCCATGAGTGAAGAATGCCATGGAATGAAGAGAGGTGAAAGGAAAGGGGAGATGTGAGTGTAGCCAGAAAAGTGGAACAGTCAGAATATGGATTTTAGATCGGCTGTCTGGGATTTTCAGGTACACTATCTGGCCACTGATTTTAGCTTTCAATTGACATTCAAGGAAAATACAGAAATGTTCTAAATTTGGATGCAACTCTTACATGGGGAGACAATGTCAAATACTTTAGATGCATGAAGAAAAAGATGCTGACCTGGGGGACAAATACAGCAAAACCTGGGCAGGCTGGCCCTGGCTACTATCTACCTGGTCTGCAGCCCCTTAAGCACTTCTATTAAGTGTTACCCACTTTGCTGCCCTATGTCTGGGCAAGGATGAAAAACTTCCCATTAATTTTAGGATAAAGTACTTTAAGCCCTTTGATTACTTGATGCTATGTGTATTTTGTTGTTCACCACCTACTTTGTAACATACCATGCCCCCAAAAATTTGACTTAGTGTTGGGTGTGGAGGCACATGCCTATAATTCCAGCAGCTTGGGAAGCTGAGGCAGGATGATTGCAAGTTCAAAGCCAGCCTCAGCAATTTAGCGAGGCCCTAAGCAACTTAGCGAGACCCTGTCTTAAAAAAATAAAAATGGCTGGGGGTGAGGCTCATTGGTTAAGCGCCCTGCTGGATTCAATCCCTGGTACAAAATAATAATAATAATAATAATAATAATAATAATAATAATAATTTGACTTAATTCAGCTATTAAGAATAAAATAAAATATCTCTTTCCTTAAAGTACATATCTTAATGGGGATGACAAGATGAAAAGTTGGTTGATTGCATTTGAGTCTCACACACAGAGGACACTATACTTCAGGGTCCTTTTAGCTCTACCAGAACATAAGCAGTGGTTCTTTCATGGAGTAGTTTATGATTAGAAGTTTTCTTTAAGTGAATCACTCATTAATGAATATTCCATTGCAATAAAAAAATAAAATCAATAATATTCTATGTACTCATCTTGAGACTTCTACTCAACTCTCCAAATACATTTACTTGTCACGAAATCACTTTTCTATCTTTTCCAACAGATTTGACTAGACCTAGCATACACCAGCACTATTTAATAGTCAACTAAATAAAATCAGAACCAAATTAAAATGCACTTTGTATAAGCAGTGACCAAAAACATCAAGATTCAAATGCTTCATTGGCCTTGTGGGAAAATATTTGGAATAGAAGCCAACATTTCAACTTTAGTGTAAACATTTTTTAAAAAATTCAAAAATGACTAACTAGTGCAATCTTGAAATCCTCAGCAATAGATATAAAGTGGTGAATGTGGGATAGAATGCTAACTCAGTTTGACGTAAAAGGTGAGCCTATGTCTCTGTTAAAAATACTCCTTCAAAATGCCCTTATCATCTGCTCCAGCCAGTCCAGTTTATGAACTGTTTCTATTTCCCAGAGCTCATCTCTCACATTCCTCTGCTCATTCACTTGGTTTCCCTCTCTGCCATTGAAAACCGACTTCTTCAGAGCCACTACTAATTTCACATCCAACTCCTGAGTGACTATACTAAAGCTGACTCTTCTCCCTTCTACACTAGTATAGTTCTTGTCAGAATAATTCATTTGGAAAAAGGAAATAAAACATCGACCTGCTTGCCCTATCTCTAAACATTGTTCCATGAATAGTTATATCGTATCTCACCAACCCTGCTTTAAGTGTTTCAGGGATGGAAATCATGTTTCTCACTGAATCCAGTTCAGTTTGCTAGCTGGGTCTACATGAAGCAACAGAACAAATTCAAGAGATGTTCACGTAGGGCCTGGCTAACTACGTCTTGGACTTGGACCTGAGCCACAGGAACCCACATATTCCTGTCTATATGACTGCCATTCACCAAGGCAGAAAGCATGATCAATGAGATAGAAACCACGAAGAAATAGATCCTGCAACTCTTCTTCTAACTAATTAAGTGACTTTTAGAATCTTTAACAGTTTTCTTTTTAGACCCGAAGAATCTTCCTAAGAGGTTGTAAAATTTCTAAATACTTATTATAAGCATCCTGTTAGAAATACACAGATAATTTGCTGTCATATATTGAATAAAGTATTTTAAGCCAAAGATATCACTACTAGTGCTAGCTTGTGTTTGTAAAAGCAGAAAAGTAATACTAATGGGAGTTTTTTTATTGGTATTTCTTTGGAGGATCCAAGACTTGCTTATCATTTGCAATTCTAACTAATATAGATTATTTTTGCCCAGTAAGCTCTTTGTTTTCTTGCTTGTGTTCTAAGTTTATGGATTTATTTCAGTGGATTAACAAAACAGATTTAAAAATAAGCCAGGACTGGACAGGACAGCAAGAAGCTTCAGGAATACATCCAGTTCCAAACCTCATTTGTCTCAAAAGTCACCCTTCCAAAAGTAGCATTCCTGCCATTTCTCTGCCTGTGTGGATTTATGTTAGTTTCTTTAATCTGTGAGGACACTTGACACTTGTCACTTCCAAGTAAGGAGACTTGGTCCTGGCCACAAGGTCTCAATGTTTCATTAGGTCCCTGTTCAGCACTGTTCTCAGCTTTTCTTAATAAGGAACTTTACCTAGCAGATTTTTTATACTTCATTAAACAGCACCTGTAGCATTTGGGTCCCCCTTTCTGATTTACATAGATTGTGTTTTATTCAGTTTTTCATCACTGTGACCAAAAGACCCCTACAAGAACAACTTAGAGGAGGAAAAGTTTATTTTGGCTCCTGGTTTCAGAGGTTCAGTCAGTCCATGGTCTGCTGACTCCATAGTTCCAGGTTGGAGATGATGCAGAACATCAAGACAAAAGAGCACGGAGGAGAAAAGCAGCTCAAGAGAAGGCAACCAGAAAGACAGAGAGAGAGAGAGAGAGAGAGAGAGAGAGAGAGGAGAGAGAACTCTTCTCACCAGAGACAGAATATAAAACCCAAAGATAATCCCCCAGTGACCTACTTCCTCCAACCACTCCCTACCTGCCTACATTTACCACTCAGTTAATCCGTATTAGTGGATTAATTCACTGATTATATTACAGCTCTCATAATTCAGTCATTTCACTTCTGAAACATTCTCTCATTATCTCATACTTTAGCTTTTGGGGACAATGTATCTAAACCATAACAGTAACGAGCAAGATCACATGAAACACTATTCATGTACTCAGCCATTTGAGCATCATGATAGTGATGGACTCCACCAACCTCTTGATACTGAATCAAGTAAATATCATTGGTGTTTCAAAGAAGGAATGAACTTCACGCCAAATAATAAATTCACCAACCAATATGACTTTGGAGCCTCTTTTTCTCTCTTCCAGTGATTTCAGAGTCTAAGTGTGAAAATTGTATAAAAAGCCAATCATAATGTGATTGCATTGTAACCATGGATGGAGAAACATTTCATCCAGCACTTACTGAGGAGAGCATCCCAGAGAAGAGATAGGGAAGTAGCAAACCCACGGACCCTGCCTTTAAGAAGTTTCAGAGCAACTGAGGAGAAAAGAAAAATGTACGAGAAAATATCAAATAGCATAGCATGTCATACCTTAAGGCAGACACCTGTAGCTGTATCCTAGAGAAACCACTCCAGATTGCTACCTCTATCTTTGTACTGACCAAGTTGAAAGCATCAGGGAATATAGCTTTCTTCCCCATTAGATTGGAATTGGCTGGCAGATGGGAGTTGTTTTATTCATCTTTGCATCTGCCATGCTGGTATAGTGTTTGGAACATTTTAATACTAACAAATAGATGTTGAAGTAAACCAGTTATGGGGGCAGGTGGGGTAAAGGGAGAAAAACTTGGTGGGTTTGAGGTGGGAAGACTTAAGAAACACGAAACTCCAGCCCAGGAAATACTTGAGAATACAACGAAACTGGTATTTTCAATATTTCTTCTCTATAAAATGCATCACTTAACTAAAAGTAGGGAGTACATTCTAAGATGACAAGCATCCTCTCTAGTTAAACTAATGCTAAAGTTGAAGGAGCCAGTTGCAAATTACACATTTTGCATCTGGCATTTTCCATGATAATCTGGTCAAACTGAGCTCTCTACTCAAAAAGTTTCAGTGCTTTTGCAGAAAGCATCCCCTTCCAGCCTCCCCTCCCACCAGACTTCTGGAAACCTGGAAAGAGCAAGTATCTGCAGCCATATAGGAAATGGTAACTAAAGATAGTTATCTTGATTATGCATGAAAAACACAGTTCGGTCATAATTATGCAGAAGAATGAAGTTGTGGTTTGAAATATGCAGATAATAACTTCTATAGTTCATATTTCTTTCTATGCATATTGGTAGGGCTGAAGTAAGAACTGAAGATGGAACCCTTAGAAACTCTGGATGATTTTGGGTGATCTGGGGAAAGGGAAACTTCCAAAGGACCCATGAATCTAGAAAATATACCATGAGCATCCGAATAGCATGGATTGTGTGCCACAAGTAGATGTCTCTCAAGAATTTCCAATAAACCTTCCTTAAGCATACTCTGAATGTAAAAACTGTGGCCTACAGGCAAGTAAAATTTCCCTGAAGCATCAGATTTTATTTTCTTATGAATTTTTCATTTTATTCCATATTATATCCATGTGTATTCCAATATAAGTCCTTCACCCACCTCCTCTGATTAATGATCACGTGAAGATTAATGATACTTATTCTAGACCTACTTTGAGCAATAGAAATCTAAAATATAAATTCCGAGACCAGAAATGTCTCTTTTTCCATAGTATTTAGCTGCCAAAAAATCGATGGCCTGTTTTCCCCTGAGGCCATAATGACTAACCATGTTGAACAACTGTGGACATTTCTAAACATCACATTTCTGCTTTCTCAATCAAATGGCTGTCACTTAGTTATTAATATGGCTAATATTTATTTAGAACCTACTGAAGTACTGAGCTAAGTAGGCTTTTTTAAGGAGAAGAAATAAATAGAGCATGGAAAATAGACAGCAGTGGCTCATCTTTCTCATATAGGTTCAGGACAGAGCTTCCTCTGGTCTAATAACGAGTGCACCATCCAGCTCCTTCAAGGGGA
This sequence comes from Geosciurus inauris, assembly GCA_004024805.1. Classification (NCBI taxonomy): domain Eukaryota; kingdom Metazoa; phylum Chordata; class Mammalia; order Rodentia; family Sciuridae; genus Geosciurus; species Geosciurus inauris. Next base: position 59,336 of record PVHX01005650.1, on the reverse strand, counting down.
CCTTTGAAGCCACTTAGCTTTGGTGGTGGGACCTATTCACTCCTACTCTAACTGCTCTCAAAACCATGAAGAACTAGAGACTTAATTTTCAAAGAATGGGGCAGAATTCAGTTTCTCTTTTTTTTACACGTACTATCTTCATTCAAGCACAGTTTTGTTAATTTTCCTTGGTGGTTAATTTTATTGATTTGCCAGCTAGTGTTATATTTTCTTTCCTGACACTTCTGGAAATAGACGAATGATAGTCCTTTTACCACAGACTTATAACAGGAAGTTTGATTAACAGACCCTACTATATGGCAAGTGTTGCCAGCTGAGTTTTATGAAGGAAAGGGAAGAAATGATTTCCTTTTTGTTTTTTTGTTTGTTTGTTTATTTATTTTACTGTTTCTGCCCTGGTGCCTTTGTGGCTTCATAAGTATATATAGAGTATGGCCAATTCCAGAAGATTCTTGGCTGACCTCAGTCTGTAAACTAACCTACTTCACATACTTGAAAAGCCTGGAGGTGTCCTGATTTAGGCTTCCATTCATGCTTGGCAGTTCTTGCAATGAGAAATCTGCTACTGAGAGCCTTTTGGGTCCTCACCAGTTAGTATCCACCTGCAACTTGCTATATAAGACATCTCATTATCATGGCGAAGGGTGCAAATCCTTCTCACCCAGATAATCCAGCCCATGAATCCTCTTCAAAGAACCATTTCCAAGCTCATTATAAAACTAGAGGGAAATATGCTTGATTTTTTCAAAACCTTGTAATTTTGGTTCCCCACCCTACCTCTACATTTTTTTTTTCTCTTGCAAAAGTCATTTGCTATGCCCTTTGAGTCTTCCTAGAGTCCTGCTGTTTTTAATCTTGCATTCTCCTTGCGTATTTTTTATTATGTTCCTTTAAGCATCTGCCATGATCATTAACAGTATTTTCACATTCCATTTAATTTAACAAACATGTATGGAGTGTGTGCAGCATGCAAGGTCCTGTGCTAGGAAGAGTGGAAGACACAGGATGGGTAAGCCTGCTATGCAGGCTGCTGTCAGGGAACCACCTGCTTCACAGGAAGAGGCAGCCATGCTCCTCCCTAGCTGCCATCTAACAAGCCAGGATAGCAGAAGGGCATGAAAGCCTTGGTGACACCAATGCGTAAGTGACTGCAGACTGCTTCACAGGTCAAAGAAGACATTTCCTCTGAACAGTGGATCGATCTGAATTTAATGAGGAAATGAGTATATGTATGATGGGGGGAATAGCATTTCCAGCAGAAGAGAAGTGGTGGGCAGAAACATTGGAGAAAGAGAATTCAGGATATAATTTGGAAATGACAAGTCATCCTTTGTGAATTAAGAATACCTGGGAGCTTTAGTCAAAAATAAACCAATGGTGTACCTGCAGGTCCAAATAAGGGTATTAAGCTGGGAGCGGTGGCTCATGCCTGTCATCCCAGAATGCCCCTGAATTTAATCCTCAGTAGCAAAAAAATAAAAAATAAAAAAAAATAAGGGCATTAAGAATCAGAGTTCTAAAAGAGTCCTGAGCAGGACATCTGAGTTGTACAGATAAAGTCCCATTAGTGTGTTGTGTAATCTGGAAGGAAACTTTACCTAATTAGTTTGCCATAGTATATCCAGTTGTTTGGAAAATACTAGAAATTTCTCTTCTCCTCTTAATCATTTAACTTACAATGGTTGCCAAGTTAGGATAAAATTCTTCAAAACAGGAAAAATTTATTATAGCAGGAAGATTGGCCAGGAACTATACAGGATTGCCACATCCTTACGAACCCATTCTGTTTCCCATATGCACAAGAGGTGGAAAAAGTCAAGACTCCACTGTCTGTCTGGCAGGAGCCACTTCAAGACAACATTTTGGGGTTAAATGTCTGAGTAAACCTCCTTCACATCATAAGATATTAACAATTATTTTTGAACACTCATATTTTTGCCGAGATTCCAATCTCTCAGTATTCTTGGGTTTTTCCATTTTCCCATCAATAACAACCATTAAACAAAACACAGCATAGACAATCTAGAGCCTACATAAATTAGTGAAGAAAGAGAACCTGAAGAGGAGAAGAAAGTGAGATGGATGCTACATTCTTTCAAAACATGCAAATACTAGTAGATGGCAAAAAGGGTCCCCTGTACCCAGAGGTAGATTGTATTTACAAAAGGAAAAAAAAAAAAAAAACAGTCCCATCCAAGCAAGCCTTCTGGGTTTAGAACCAGATGTGATGCTTTTGAACCTCTGGACTTTCGAATTTCACTTGGCCTTGACAATCATAAGCTCTGGGCTGCTGCACATTTTGGTATCATATTCCCCTGGTTGTCCTAGAAGCAGGAAAAGAATCACTTTCAAACGAGAATTTTTATTGTTTTCATCACATGAGCTTCCATCGGGCTATTAAAAAAGACTCTCTTTTATGAAATTTCTCTTTGAAAACCATGGATTATAAGATGAGAGGAAATGACCTCAGGCAAGGGAAAAAAATACTGGTAAAGTTGTAAGAAAACTTTCCAGAAGTTTCTCTGAATTTGTGTCTTCTGTCAAACTTTAACCATGTTCAGTCTTCCCTCTCTCTGTTTCTAGGGAGCAAAAATGTGGGTTCGCTCATTTCTTACCTAATATTTATCACACTGAATGAGGGTGGGTCTGTTCCTCCCTCAGTTTGGTAACTATCAGAAAAGGCAGGATTTGACCTATTCTTTTGAAAATAATTCCCTTATCCCAGACAAAGAAGTCTAACCTTTGAAAAGAAACCCATATGTTGCTTTCTGCCATTTGGAGCATGTAAACGGTATAGCCACCCCAATGTCTTGTCAAACCATATGTGAATTTGTAATACTCTGTGGGGATAAGATCCTGAATCATCCCCTGAACTTTGTCTTCTGTTCCTTTTCCCCTCTTTTTTTCTCTGCAAAAGGCACAAGCAGGTGGCATGTTATGCTGCAAACCAACAGCAGGCTGAAGGCAGCTGTGCATGTTTGGCAAAAAATGTTTGATTTGGGAATTGGTCATAGGCCAAATTGATTGAGTGGGAGTCAGGAGAAAAACTTGTTGTTGCACTGGGGAAACAGGAGGTGTCCACAGATGCTAGTTACCCAGATCACCCCATATAGAAACATCAATGCAGAATCAGCTCCTATGCTCCTCTCCATGATCCTCTACCCACCATCCCAGGTCCTGACAGAGAAAGAAGCCCCCAAAAGATGAGATTCCTTTCCACGAGAGGTAATAGCCAAAGAAAGAGGGAAGTGAGCAAGACTCAAAATTCCCTGAGCTCTTTCCCTTTCCTACAAAGAATTGAAATTCCTTTGGCACTGGAAGGAATCATGGAATTTCAAATTCTCTAGGAGTTCACGTTCCTGGTAGAGCTCCAGAAAGGTCATCTGGTCTCATATAAGGAACCTAATTTTTGTGTCAAGGGCTTCATGACACTTTCATCCCTTTGATTCTGGACATCCAAGGTATTATTTTGGTTGCCTCTTTCATTGGAATTTCTGAGGGTGGGATGTAAGGCTAGATATAAAAGTGATATGAAATAAAGGTCTACTTGGAAGGGCTCATAACTCAAATGGATGCTTGTGAGAAAGATCTAACAGCAATAGCATCCTTTAGAATCAGAGCAAGCAATGTCAGCATATTCCAGAGGAGGGTAACCTAAAGGTGAGGAATCCATATATCTGAAACGCAAACAAGTGGAAAGCACAAACAATTGGTTGGCATGGTGGGAGTTGGCCTCTTTCCTCCATTCATCTACTATGAGGAATATAAATATACAGTATGCTGTGAGGAACCATAAGAAAGGCAAATTCCTGCACATCTCAGGTGGTAGGGGAAAAGAGGGAGGAGCTGCTTCAGAATTTACCCAATATTCTTTACCTTTTATGTCTGTTTTACAATCAGTTGTCAATGGAGACCCATTGATAGAACAGCCCCAGAAATCTCAAGTCATTTCTGTGCCTTCAGATTGCAAATCAGAAGGGTCCAACATACCCAAACTAACCAGAACACACCTCAATTCTTTAGAGAAATAGAAATTAATGTTTTCATACCTGTAAAAAAGCATATCATCAGCACTTAGGGAGGCTGAGACAGGAGAATCACAAGTTCAAAGCCAGCCTCAGCAACGGCAAGGTGCTAAGCAACTCAGTGAGACCCTGTCTCTACATAAAAACACAAAATAGGGCTGGGGATGTGGCTCAGTGGTTGCGTGCCCCTGAGTTCAATCTCCAGTACCAAAAAAAATAAAAAAATAAAAAAGCATATCATGTTGCTTTCTTGGAATAGTTTTACATTTTACCATGTATCTGGATGAATATCGAAAAAGTTAATGCAATAGCCAGTCCTTGCTGGGATCTAAAACATTCAATGATGGAAGTTAGGATTTTTGAAAGTATCTAATTGTGCACAGTATCTAATTTGTTTTAATTGAGATATCCAGCTCAATTGGTTGACCTGTGAATTTCTACTGATCTTACTATTAGCGTCTTCTTGAACTGTTATTTCAGCAATCTGTTCTCTCCTTGCCCTCCCAATTTTCTTGGAGGTCTCCAATTTTCTTGATGGACCCCAGTAACAGAAAAGCCTAACCCTCCCTCTCTGATTGCTGGTTCTGTAGAAGAACCAAATGAAATTATCAGAATAATAAGAACAGGTGAGAAGTAGAAGTCAACCACACAGTCCCTGCCTCTAGGTGGAAATTGCTTGAAATGTCGTTATGTGGAAGTGAATTTCTCAGGGCCTGTCCTATCTGTAGCTTTTGTCATCCAACGGGAATATAGCATGGAGACTTCAAGCATCATCTGGCAGTGGTGAACATGCGTTTGAAACTTTTGGTTACCGAATTACAATGAAGAGTCAGCAGGTTTATGAACTGTGCTTCAATCTACGTGGCTACGACTGTTTTGTGGGACTATGTAGAGGTCGTTTAACTTGATGTGTAGCCAGGTGAATGCAAGAAGGTCAAAGTGCTTTCTTTCTTTTAAATTCTTATTTCCTTGGTGAGACATCGTGATCAATTGGTCTGTTAGACAGCCCTTCCTTTCTGCCAATCAGGATCAAAAGCTCATTGTCTTGTTCATTCTTTGCTTTTTTGCTTGCTCTCCACTCTAGAAACCTAAATGCTCAGACAGGACTTGGGTTTTTCACTGTTACATCTCCAGCACCTGAACTAAGGGTAAGGGCTCCAGTATACAATCCTAGAGAAGAACGCTGCCATTTATACAAATAAGAGAAATGAATGGAGGCCTATGCGTATTTGCTTGAATTGCATAAATTACCTCTGAGAGCATGAGGCGCACCTGACAATAGAGGTTGCTTTGGGTGCCCGGAAAGAGGGACACTTTGCACCATATACATTTTTGTACCCCTTGATTTTCAATTACATTTTTACCTCTTGAATTTTGATTGTATGTTGAATATGTGATTGTATTAACTATTCATAACTAGAGGATTAAAGTTTCAAAAAATGGAGCACTCTGTTCTCAAGAACTGATCTTAGATGCCTCTGAAGGGTGCAATTATTTCTCCATTATTATCAGTCCTGTGAGCCTTTGTGCTCTTTGGATTGTCAAAATCATCCTACACTCTTACATATTTTGCTTCATTGTCTTTATATAGTAGTTAAATTTAGCAATATTAAAAGAATCTGACCCCAAATTCAGATTACTCTATACCATGAGAGGAAAAAAAAAAGAATAAGCCAATTACACAGGAAGGATGGAATTACATAATTAAGAACATTCATGATGGTTTTACTGAACAGCATTAAAACAGTCCATTTTCCAATCATTCATTGCTTTTATTGGACACCATCCTGACTTAATAGAATGGTTCTTCTTAACGCTGTTAATTTCTGGAAGGGCTCCAAGGCAAATGAAATCTTGTTACTCATGTTCTGGGAATACAAGTTGGGAAATAGTGGAGGTGGAGAGTGTGGGGGAGGTCTTGTGGAAAATCTGTTTTACTCTGAAATCCGATAGGACATGTCATACCTCATCATGACCTTGCCAGTTGAACCTCAGTGCTTCCTCCCAGCCTCCAGAATCATCTTCGGTCATGCTGAACGAGATTTAGGCAGCCAACTTTAAGAGGATAAGGAAAGAAATGAAAACAATAGTACAGATCAGCTGTTTCAAGCATTTTATTGTCTCCTTCCCTCACACAAGTATGCATGGGTGATTTTAGTTCATACAATTATCTCAATAATTATAATAACATTAAGAAGAAGAATGTTAACAACAACAGCACCATTATTCTTATGGACTGATCCAATATCTTACCTCGAAAGAGGCCCAGAATTTTTTATGGCTGTGATTGGGATCACCCTTGCCATGGACTAGCACAGTAGGCCAAATGCAGCTCTTAATGTCACTGATTCTTAAATGTCCATACAGAAATCCAAACATGACCTCAGATCATCCATCTCTTGCATACTGCCCGGTTTTCTGCTGTTTGATACATCTTGGGGCACAGGTATGATCCTAGATAAAAGGAGACGGGGCAAAAATCCACAAGTTCATAAAATGTCACTGAGTTGTGAATCAGGAAAACTTAGAACTGAAGGAATCAGACTTTTATCAAAACCTATTTGATGAAACCACAATATATGTCTGGGTTTTAACTCTAAGCTGCATGTATTCCAGACATATTGTAATATATACCAAGGTTCGCATTCAGATGTTGCTGAAATAGAAACTGTACTTTTTTTAGGTCAGTAGAAGTTTTCTATATTCTCTATGAAGAAAAAAGTATTCCTCTACAATTAGAAGAGCAAAAATCATTCCAAAAGCAATGTTTAGCATAAGTGAGTAAACTTCTTTCAAGCGCTTTCAAAGCACACATTTACTTATATGCAATAAATATGCTTGCTTAGAAGACAGTCATAAATCAAAAAACATCTCACTCTACTCATTTGAAAAAATGCAGCATTGCATTAATTTTTAAGTATTGTATAAATAAAACTTTCCTAAATTTTTACAAATTAATGAGGTCTTATCAAGTCTTACATACATACTGTAAATCAAATGTGTACACATCTGTATGGCTTTTAGCTGAGTAAATTTTCCATCCACATCTCAAAATCCTCTTTTTATACCAGCCACACTGAAATCTAAATAATAAAAAGACAAAACCTCATGATTTCTCTGGACATGTATCAAAGGATTAAAGTGAAAAATAAAAAACAGTTATTAGACATTTGGCTTACTTAACCCAAACATCTGGCGTTCGAACATTCTCAAGGGTCCACAGTGGTGTCGTTCAAGATACTCAGCAACTGAGAAAATCCAAGTAACAAAGAATAAGAGCAGATACAAGGCAGCTTGTAGTTAGTACATTTGTATTGGTACCTCCTCGTGAAATATCAGTTCTTACTATCTGAAAGTATGACCCTACAAACACAGCCTAACTTCCTGTCCTTGACAGGAGACCACTGCAGTGGCACAATGGAACTCCCCAGAGGGCAATACATCCCTTTGCTTCTTCTTATGTACCCACACTAACAAATTGCAGACAGGAAAACTGACAAGACTGATGGGCATATAAATATTTGCTTATGAAAATGTGCACAATAGCCATTCCATTTAAGCATAAGCTTAATTAAATTGTAGATGCATGTTCCAAGAATAAGATTGATTTTCAGAGTGATCCGCAGCTGTAACCACACAACCAAACTAGTTTGAAAAAAACATCATTTTGACTTTAATCAGCAAATCTATTAATGACCAGTTATTTTCAGATTTCTTCTGAATTAATCTTCTAACATTGGCTGTAATTTGAAAGCACTTGTAATATAAAAAATTCACATTTTTGGTAACTGTATTACCAAAAAACACTTTTAACTTGGTTAAATTCCATCATAATAGAATACTAGATTTGGAAGAAATCCTAGAATTATTGAACAGGGTCTCTTTCCTTTGTAGAAATTCTCTCCCAGATTCTTGAATTAGTCTGCTTGATAATTTCCAGCTGTAAGGAACTCCCTATCTATCCTGGAGACTTTTCTAATTAACAAAGTATTTTATTCATTCCAGGTCTATATTGCTTTTAATTTGGGAAATTTCATTGGTTGATCTGGTTGCATATGTTGTTATATCTTGCCCACATTATTTGTAACTTGTAAAATGATTCCCACTGGTAGAAAATTACACTAACTAATGATGACTTTCTGCGTCACGTTCCCAGGAGGCGGAATAAAAACAAAGATTTCTTCAGAATACATTTTCACCATTCTCTGGGGAAATACAAGTCTGCCATGCATGATAAAGTGACAAAAAGAAGAAGATGAAAAGATGGACAAATCAGTTATCAATGGGTATTTATTAAACAATTATCAATGTTCTCAGAATATACCAGTAACTCAGTACAGTTAGTGATGAACCTAAACTAGTTCAATAGGATTGTTTGGGTACTTGAGCCTTTGATATAAGTTTGAAAAGTTGTAAGCGTTTTAAAGAGAGGAAAATAATTCTGTTCTGAAGTCATGGGACTCAAAGGCATGAAGAAATTCAATGTAAAATCTGTGGAGGACAGAGAGCAATACAATTTGCCTAGGGAAGAGAAAAAGAGGAAGAGAGGAGGGACAAGCTGTGCTGCCCGGATTATCACAGCTTGAGCAGGGAGCTAGCCAAGGTCATTGAGTCCTCCTGGAGATGGAGAGAAAACTTGAGCCTTTAATGAGTAAGCATTCTGACGTCACTTGTTTTAGAGACGGGATCAATAAAGCAAGCATGACTCACCCTTCTTGGTAAATTCACAAAATTAAACACAGACAAACATCGTCCTTACGTGCCCATTCTATTCCTTATAAAGGCAAAATGAATGCTTCTAAAAGTGGTCAAAAGAAAAATAAGACAGAGACTCTGGACATTTATCCCATTTGGCGTTTCTCTCAAAGGAGCAAAGTAGATATATCACACATATATTTGTGTTTCCAAACTAACATTTTTCAGGTAGCATTTCTAGTTTCAATTTTCATGTGAAAGAGAATGCAGTTAGAGGATTCAGGGAATACAAATATCCAACTGTGAAAAAAACACATTAATTAAAACACTGGGAACTTGGGTCACTGGATGTGTAACATGACTTATTCATTCATCTCATAGCATGAACTAACATCTCATGGATTTTTCCTATTACATTACAATTTCCAACAAAGTTCAGATAATCCACTTTCAGCTGTAGCCTAACCCGTTTGAATTTGCACGTGCGTGTGTGTTACCTGTGTTTTACAGTAACCTGGACCATTTTGAGAGACGAATGGAATGGTTCAGACACATTCTTCAGATATGAAAACTCTTCTATTGTTGTCAGTCTTTGTCAAATGCCACAACCCACGGGCATTTAGCAAAACATAAAGATTTATCACCCGATTCCCCTATTCACGGTCACTTGGCTATTTTGATTTTCGGTCTGATACCAAGACATCTTCCTTCATTATGTACCATGGATGAGGCGCTTGTTCTGTGCCTCCTACACATGAGTCTTTTCAGTTTTAAGTTTTCTCTCTGCCATAAAATATGAACTGTCATGGACGGTGTTTGGTCTATTTATCTCTGAATTACTGCCCCTCACATTAGAGTTCCCATCAGTTGAGTAGAGGGGGAGAGATGGCTGCCTGTTTGCCCCCAGGAAACAAATATCTGAAGTTCAAATGCTTTTAACAGTAAGGGATGAAGCTGAGCAAGGAATGGTGACGGGTGGGTTAACTAAGTGAACTCAAGTGCAAGTGCGGAGCCTTGTGGCAGGTGACACGTTCAGGCGTCATCTCTGCTGCTTAGCTCCCTGTGCCCTGTGCCACGGACTCCTGTCTGCAACAGATGCAGGGACCAGGAAAGATGAGAATGAGATCTGATTTACTGATTCCAACCAGCCCCAGACCCATTTAGATTTACTGATTCCAACCAGCCCCAGACCCATTCTATAGCTTCACAATCTAAGGAGATACTTTTACTCATAAAAACTGTGGGATAAAATATAATCCAGGATGCATGTAAGGGACTCTGACCATATTCTGCCCCCACTGGGAGTTTTAATCAATATGTCGTCCCAATCATTGTGTAAGCTGAATTTTTAACGGTTCAACTAACTTCTCCAGTATTGTTTATGTCCTGGCTAAGGGACTATTTTGTCTTTGGTGTTAATACCTCACCCAAAATTGAAGTAAAGCTAGCTATAGAGAGGGTGCAATTTATGTTGCCTGCCACATTCCCTGGTTGGGCAAGATTTTCAGTTAAAGTCATCCTCCCGACCTTCCATTTTGCCCCAGGGAAGGGAGATACATACGCATTCAGCCCTGACAGGTAAGTGCTTGCCACTTATAAAATCCAATAAATAAATTCTAAATAAATATATCTGCAAATCGAAACCATTTTGAGCTACTTAACTGAGTGCAAATCTAGTCCTTTGTACACATATTTGTACAAAGTGTTGCCTGTAATTTTAAAGATGCTTGCCTCCGGGAGGTTTCGTTTTTCCATTGAAGTCCCCTTGATTTACTGTACGCAATATGTTACAGCTTCCTTATTTGCTCCTTTGGGACAGTTACTGACAGTAAATCTCTATTAAAATATTCTTCCATATGGTTGCATGAAAATTTTATTGCAGTGAGCCTGGGGCTGAAGGTCACAGCTGAGTAGCTGCAGTTAAGTATTGCAGTCTATGGACTCGGAGGTACATCTGTTCTGGGAGCTGGAGTAAAATTAGAATTTTACTGTCAATAGAATTTCTCCAAAACTAGTTCCATTTGTTTACTGTGGCTGGCTGGGCCTTTCCCTCCACAGTACCTGAAATGGGTATGGCCAGGTTCTGCCCCTGTATCTTTCGTGTTGGAAGTTTTAATACAGAATTTGCTGAACCTGAAGGTCACCTGAGAAGTCCCTGATGGATATTTCATTTACGATACATGAAAATTTAATTGTATCTCTTCTAATTTGAATCTATTGCTCACTCACATTGGTTTTAACTATAACTCATTGTTTGTTATACTTGCTTCTTGCATAGCAGATCATACCAACTTAAATAATGCTACCAAAGGATGATTTTTAAAAATCTACCTATCTATATCTATGAGAGGGTACCCAGGCAACAAGTTTTTGTTATTTGGTGTTTCATTTCTTTTGAAAGGGTGAGGCAGATTGAAGGCCATTTGGCTGGGATTGGGATTCTATTAGTTCAACTGTTGGTAATAATACTTATCCCTGAAAAGTGGGGAAAACCAAGGACATTTGAAAACATAATTTTACTTTATAGATGTGGTGTGTGTGTGTGTGTGTGTGTGTGTGTGTGTAGTGTTTAATAGGCAAGAACACTATATTTAACAGACATGAGCTGGAATCAGTCAGGTGACAGTTCATCTAGTATTGCTGAATGAAATAAAAAACCAAAAACCAAAAATGTTCAATCACATCACTAAGCCTACCTTTCTTAGCAGTGCGACATCTAGCTTAGATGCCTAGCATCTCCCATGTCAGAGTACTGTGAAAAATTATAAGAAAAATCCAGCCCAAAAAGCAGTTTCAGGTGTGGCTATGTCTCCATAGGAGTGATACCCACCAGTATCCTGCCCCAGTCTTCATCCAAATAGTGATTTGATTTGGAGATTTTGAAATTCGAATGTGGGTTTATTCTCTGATACCAATTAATTTCCAACCATACTTCTGAGACTCCATTTATTCTCTTCTATTATTTCTAGAAATGTTCAAAACAAATAAAGATTTTTGACTTTTAAATGTAAGTCCCCATACTGAACTTTTAGAAGGCAGTACAGGGGATCCAGGGAAAAGACCTGAAAAAGGAGGGTGAAAGGCATTAGAGAATTGCAGTCGTATTCAACTGGGTGCCAACTATGGACAAGTCCTGGTGATCTTAAGGAACTAACTCTCATAATTCTTATAAGAGCTCTACGATTTAGGCACAATTATTATCCCCACTTTATAGATGGCAAAACTGAGGTACAAAGAAACAAACAAACAAAAAAAACTTGTCTATCACACCACTTGTAAGCAGAGCTGGATTCAAAATAATATGGCCTCCGTGCCTGTGTTATTAACAAATTCATTACACTGCCTTTTGTGTGAGAAGGATGGTGAGGAAGGAATGGGGAGTTTCATGTGGTTCCTAATTAGGTGCACGGACCATGCTCTTGGCCCCAGGATGTCAACAAAGTCCATTCTAGTTTCTCTGTTATTTATTTTGACAAGGATCATGCTTTTGACACGTGGCAGTCAGGACAAATATGAAACAAGCTAAAATTTGAAGATTATAATAGTATCTTCAAGAAATAAATAGTGAGGTGAAGGAGTTCAGTTTGATGGAGTTGATGAATTTGATAGAGTTTTTCCACTGCAAAACCAAAATTGACTTCTTCCAAAAACAGTGTGTTTCAGAGATGCAGGTTACCATAACTAAATCTCAGCCTTTCCCCCAAATGCTTCTATGCACACCCCTCTTCCCAACACACACACAGAAACCAAGTGCTGAGAAGGTTGATGAGAAAGATACATGAGAAGGAGGTAAGTCCAGGAGGGATTTCCGAGTCAAAATTCCTCATGGCACACTAAGGCTAACCTTTGGGGAAGATCAAATGTAAACAGCACAATCAGAGAACCAGAGGCAGAATCAGAATCTGGGACTGAGACAAGGGGGGCTGTAAGTGGAAAAGAGGTTAAATAAGAGCAAGAAAAGGGTGCATGAGATCTCCCAGAGCAGCCCTAAGGCAACTGAGCCTCAAATGGACAGCATGTTCAGGAGGCTTAAAGGATCAGAGATTCATTGTCTTTGCAACCAATATTTTTTAAAACTTCATTTTGGAATACTTTGAGACTCACTTAGAAGTTGCAAAAGGAGATCAGAGAATTTCCATGTACCCTATTCTTACCTTTCCCCCCGTGGCAACATCTCACTTAAATACAGTGATCAAAACTAGCAAATTGACATTGGCACAATAATTTTAAGTATGCTACAGAGCTTATTTGCATTTTACTAAAATAAATATTTTGGGGACACTTTTTTCATGCCTGAAACAATCTGTACTAGGGGTCAGACTCAGTTCCTCATCTTATTTTTTTTAATATATTGACAAAAGCTTGCAGGCCGGCTACATACCACTTGACTATATAATTTTGTGGCTGGTATTTGGAAATGCTGTTATTTCCTCAAGTTGTCTTGACACAGGAAAAGCACTAATTGCATATCTCTGAACTCTTCTCATTTCACTTAAGCATGCAAAGACTGACTTTGTTCTTTGTGTCTTCAAATTATTGTTAATGTGCAATAGTGAAAGATTCCCAGGAAAGTATTTAGTGAAGGAGAGGTAGAGAAAGCCATGGGAATTAGAAGACTTTCCTTCCTGGCCTGAGAGAATGCAGTACACTATGTACTTTGGAAAAGTATTGTTTTAGTCCGTTTTTTTCCCCCTGCGACCAAAAGACCTGAGAAGAACAATTAGAGGAAGAAAGGTTCATTTTGGGGCTCATGGTTTCAAGGGTCTCAGTGCATAGACAGCTGGTTCCATTCCTTGGGGCAAAAGGTAAGGCCGAATATTATGGAAGAAGAGTAACTGAGAAAAGCAGCCCTGGATATCACATCAGGAAACAGAGAGAGAAATTCCACTTGCCAGATATAAAATATATACCTCAAAGGCACACCGCCAATGGCCCACCTCCTCGAGCCACACCCTACCTGCCTTTAGTTACCACTCAATTTATCCCTATCAAGGGGTTAGTTCACTGATTGAATCAAGGCTCTCATAACACAATCATTTTATCTTTAAGCCTTCTTGCATCGTCTCACACGTGAGCTTTTTGGGGGACACCCCACATCTAAACCATAACAAGTATTTAGAAATCATCAGGGTGGTTTGTGTGTTTGTGTGTAGGTTTAAAACAAATGGAATCCCTCAAAAACTTGGTCGTTTTAATTACTCATTTATTTGTAATTACAAATAATTTTATTTTTGATAGTAAACAGCAATCAACCCTAAAACCAGAACTAGTTCCTCTATTATTACTTTTTGCAATATTCTGAAAAAGCTAGAAAGAATATATATTATTATATGCATGAAGTCAAGAGTTTGACAATAATATAACCAGTAGAAAAAGCAATTCCTTGTTGTTGTTGTTGTTTTAGAGTTGATTTTACTGTGTCATTATATAATACTCATGGATTTTTTTGCTTGTTTTTTGAATACTAGAATTCATTTCAAATTATTTTATATATAACATAAATGCTTTAAAAGAAATGTGTAAAATGATTACAGCTAGGTCCTGGAGAGTACAAGTTAGTTTCTCTGTGTGTGTCCACTTTAAATCCTATTATTTAGAAGCAGATGCAGTAATACTAAGTAAATACATATTTACTAACCCTACGTGCCTCTACCCACACACAGGCACCTATTATAGAAATACGAAAGGAACAGCAGGCAGACTCCCTTTTCACTCAGCTTGAGCTGCAGAGCTCCTGTGTTTGCTTATTTGAGAAGGGGGAAAAGATCATTTTAAAGTTAAATTGCCTAGTGAACCCATCTATCATTTGCAAAAACGTAATGAGCTGGAGCCAGAAGCCTAAGTTCCTGCTTTCTCCCCCTTTCTCATGGCCAAGATGTAAGACATAAAAAGCAATTTTTCTTGATGTGTGATCAAACGATGGATTAAGACTTGCTAGGAGTTGGTGATCAATTGTCTGATAATATGTGACAGATCTTGTCAGGTTGACGAAAATGTACCCCAACCCAAAGGGAGAGAAGGCTCTGAGCTGTGAAGGTGCTTTCTTTAGCAATTGCCTGAGAAGGAGAGGCCCCTGTGATATCAATTATCTTCTGTATCAACACCAAGCAAGATTTCTGCTGTGGAAGCTGCCACCGTGGTTTGACGTGTGTAAGTTAATACTAATTAGATGCATTTCAGTAATCACTTAACTTTAATTGGTTTTGTATCTTATTTTTCAAAGGAGGATGGTATAGACTTGTCCTAATATTTTACTAAAATAATGTTCTACCAGACATGAAATGAATCCCCCCACGCACTCCCCCACATTCTGACAGACCAATAAAAATAGTATTAGATGATTAAAGATTTTTTTTTAAAGGCAGACATAATGATAAACAGTAATGAAGCCAAACAGCTGGCGGGCTCCTTGGTGAATCAGACACCTGATGGCTTGCACCAGGATCTGGGGAAGCCTCCAGCCTTTGTGTGGTTGGCAGGATCTACACTTAGCATTAGACTCTCTTTAGGGGAGGAGGAGAGAGAAAGTCAATAATGGACAGACTACTGTTCACACCTTTCACAACAGTTTCAAGCAGGCACATTAACATCTGCTCACTTCCAACTGGCCCCAACTTAAGGATATGAGGCAGAATGTATGTTTCCAAATCACCTGGACTCATTTTGGAAGACCAGGGAAGTGGAAGTCAAAGCTAGATTTTTTTTTGTTGTTGTTAACTTCATCTTAAACCTGTGGAGAAAAGCTTTATTTTTAACATACGGCCCAAGAAAGAACAGAAGTAGGTTTTAAATTCCTTCCCAATGCAAATGGGTGGAATCTGCCTACTCAGCATTTTCTTCCAGTTTTGCTGTAAAGGAGGACACTGAGCTGAAGCAATTATTCCTGTATAAACAAGCTGTCTCCCCATTTGAGAGACATTTACATGTACTGTAAATGCAATCCTGGAAAAGCTAAGGCTGAGTTTTTATATGTGGGAAGAGAAAGGCTGGGGAAAACAGGAGAGATGGTGGGAAGGGGAAGTTAATGGTTAAAATCCAACTCTGTTGATCCAGGGAGCTATCATCCTAAATAGATTCGCACATTTCATGATATCTGAAAAACACTTTTTTTACCCATTCATCATATGTGTGTGTGTGTATGTATATAAACATACATCTCTATATAAGCATTTTTAGTTCTGTTTTTGTATTTATTTTGTGCCAGAGTCATGAATGCCCTTGGGATTCAGGAAAGACTAAGATGAAGTTCTTTACCTCATGGGGCTTGAAATGGATTATTATTTAGCCCACAGTTTTTATGTTTGCCAAACTGAATTCCAGGGAGGTAATTGAAAGTCTTTGGGTAGGCCTTCCACTTTGGTCCTTGCTATATATTAGGATTATTTATAAAATTTCTTTAGGAAGAAAAAATTGATAGTAAAAAGGAAGTAGAGAAAGGGGTGAGTGGAGGGGAGAAACGAGAATGAATGAGAACTACAATCCAATTTCTTTATTTTATATAAAGAAAATTAAATTCTTGTGCCTCAGAAGTATCTGTGACATCTTTGGTGACAGTCAGGAGAGCCCAGCCAGTCTGCTGTCAGGTTGTCACAACAGGTTACCCAGAAGGTCAGCAGTGCCTCCCCTTTACTGTGTGCTGCCCAGAATGGCAGGAGCTTCTCCATCTGCAGAGAAACAGAGGTTTGTGGGCAGATGCTGCTTAGCACAAAATTCCTCCAGACAGAATGAAAGCTGTGCTCTTGCTGTTTGCTGGTTGGAGCTTTAAGGCCAGCTTGCCAGTTCATTTCTCTTTTTCACCTGAGGTTTCTAATATGCAAGAGGGCATCATATCTGCTTCTGAGAAATGTTTGGGAGCTCTTGTGTGAACTCTGATAGCATTTGTTGGCTTTAGGAAGAGAGCAAGCTCTTATTATAGTGAGAATCTATTAATGTTCCCCAGTTTATCCAAATTTTTCTTAAAGCAGGGTTTGAAACCCCTGCCATTCTGATAATAACCAAAGCCAATATGGGAACGGCCAAAATCACTGAAAAAGCTGATTCAGTAGACTGGGGATGATAGGGCAAGATTGAGGAGAGGGTGGGCAAGAAATCAGACTGTCATTTGATGATGTGCTGACACCCCAGGTCACAAAGCACCAAAGAGGATCAAGATGCACGCAAAACAAAGTCCCCTCAGGGACACATAAGAGCACTTTCTTTCCCCTCTGCTGTAGACAGTGAACATGGAAGTTGTTTGCAATTGGAGACTTTAGAGTCAGAGTGCGAAGTCATGGTTTATCTGGTTTGAGAACAGAAACCATCATGACTCATGGGTAGGCTCCATAACCACATGTGAGCTTCTTCATTAGCCAAGGAAGCTGGACCATTTCAACCCTGACTACCCCTCACAGGCAGTCTAGTGACCAGGCCCAGCTCCTCTTGCCCATGCCCAACATTGTGTCTTTATCCTATCATACTTCAAAATAAGATGCCCCTTCTTGCATCTGCTTTAGAATCAACAGGAATAAATTTGCAGAGGAAGTCCTTAAATTAAGGTATTCAGTGGGAACCTGGGTAGGGGGTGGAGAATAGACTAGACGCTATGAAGTAAGCCCAGGGGATTAAACAGAGGGGAGAATGTTTTGCACAATGCCTGGGGTATTCTGATCTTTCAATGGACATTTGTAGGGCGGAAGCATGAATGAATGAATACTAGGCCTGAGGGAACAGTCCTTAATGAGCTGAGATTAGGGATAACCCGTCTCCAGTTTTGAATCTGAACATCTCATGTTTCCCTGATGAAGACAACGACTCCATCATGATGTCCCTTGGCAGAGGACTGGGAAAAGAGGTGAGAAATATGAGATAGATTGGAATCCATTATGTGTGGAAACCTCTTATCTTACATCTGTTTCCCCTCCTGGGTGTACCAATTCCAGGGCACCAGACCTGGTGGAAGGGAACATATGAATGCATTTTTAAATAAGACGCCAGAGAAAAGGATGAGCACCTGAAAAGCTGATCAAACTGAGAGAAATAAGCATTTGCCAGAATCTTAATGCCAATAACTGTGAAACAGGAAGAACTTGCTAGTGACTATTTTCCATCTTCACTAGGAGAGGTCAAATTTACACTTACTGAACAGCCTAACTGAAACCTTGCAAAGGGCAAGATCAAGTAAGAGTCTGAATTTAACAGAAAAAGAAGACCTAATTTGTAATTCATTTACTCAGCCGGGCGCGGTGGCTCACGCTTGTAATCCCAGCACTTAGGGAGGCTGAGACAGGAGGATCGCGAGTTCAAAGCCAGCCTCAGCAATGGCGAGGGGAATCACACAGTTCAGAAGTGAACTCCTTCCCTGGCCTCAGGGAGGCTATAGATGAATGAAAAATAGAGGAAGTAGGCAATTGTCTTTAATTTGGCAAAAATAGGACAGTTTCAATGTTTATAAACAAGGAGGAAGAATTGTACCATCCAGACACAACATCCCCTGCAAAGAAGAGAGAGTTAGAAGGTTCACAGATGCATTTCTTTAGAAAAAACTCTTTCCAATTTTGCAACAGGAAGTGGCCTAGTTGGATATTTACAGAGAAAGCTCATTTATGCATTTCCTGTAACTTTAGTATAAGACATTTCTAGGGGACTAGCCTATTGACCCAACATTGAAGAATCTGAGTGATAAATTAACAAACTGAAAATTAGTGACACACAGCGACAAGAACATATAACTCATGTTGACCCCCGCTTGGGGCCTTTCCCTTCATGGAGTTGCCTCAGCTAAATTCAGGGAATATTTTACTGGCATATATATGCTAACCCTGATTTGGGTTCTGTGGAACATCAGATGTATGATTTCACACCTGTTCCTGGGAAGCTGTAAACCTCATTAGGCAGAAAAGACATGTGATTCTGCTAGAATTAGACTGTCTTGCACTTCCTTCATGTGCTAAGATTAATATCAGCACTTATTCAAGAACAATATAGTAACTAATATTTGATCTTCCCAATAGTCACATCAGTCAAGGAGCTCTATTTATTTAAAACTGAAGTTTAGGTTAAATGTTTTGTTCATGGTCAAATAAATAGCATGTTGCCAACATGGAATTCAAAATTGAGCTTCTGGTTTAGAACCAGGGTCCTTCCCATTATACCTGGTTAGCTTTCACTGTTATAAAACTCTTTTTATAACTAAGAGGTAAAATAAGAAGTATAAAATCTACCCTGCTCAAGAATTTGGCTGTTGGGCTGGGATTGTAGCTCAGGGGTAGAGCGCTTACCTCGCATGCGTGAGGCCCTGGGTTCGATCCTCAGCACCATGTACAAAGCAATAAAATAAAGACAATGTGTCCATCTACAACTAAAAAACATATATTTAAAAAAAAAAAAAAGAATTTGGCTGTTGTCATATAATTGATCATGTGAAATAATCATTTTTTTGAAATAATCATGTTTAAGCATTTGAATTCAGCAAAGTCACATTTGAGGAGTCAAATAACACTGAAAAATGTGCTGGTTTCACTGACTTGTACATTCTTTGACGGGTGTCAAAATATCACAGGGATGGAACCTCAGTCACTTTGCTGAATTCCTGTGGAATCAGAATATTCCAGGAGCTGGGTGCCACTACATATTAAACTACATCATCAATGCAGAATTCATGGAAAAGAAGTCATGAAAAGTGAATAATTATTAACCAGAATTTTTTTTCAAGTTTCTCAGATACTTTGTTAAAACAGTGAAGGATCACAGCAAAAAGGAATGAAGGTGCTACAAAAATGGGCATAGCTCACAAACAAACAAACAAACAAAAAACAATAAAGGAAATAGATATAGTAAACCACAGTTCTGCAACTTCAAAACCATCATATTAAAGGCTAACCATGCACAATTAGACCTTGAGCTAAAATCTAAGGCTATGTGTAGGTGCTATGCTGATAGAAGAAGATGAGTAGGGATAAATTATTGCAAATACTACTATGAGATTTTGAATTGAAAAATTAGGACCAAATGTGTAATTATGCTGTAAATATCATGGTAGAAGGACTAGTTGCATACATAAATGCAGCCCTAGATCATTTAGAAATTCATTACTTTTTAATTTGTTTTACAAAATTACCCAAGAGATTTTCTCAGTAAGAACAAAATGCATGGTTAAATCATCCACCAATTTATTATTGTTTTTGTTTGTGGATTGTTGGATTATTTTTTGGCCACATAAAAAGCCAAAGCCAGTTGAACAAGCACTCCAGAAACACTACACTGGAGCTGGAAACCAAGCATGAAAAATGTTGGCGTGTAGAATGTGATTATGCATCACTAAAAATGATACTGGAAATCCATATGAAATATTCACTCAAGAAACAAATGGGGGAAATGAAATGCATGAGCTGGAAGAGCACAGGGAGGGCCACAGTTGTTTGAGAGTCAGGCAACACCAGAGAGAAAAGCAGCAAGAGTAGAAAGAAGCTTTTGGCTCATGGCACAAAATGAAATGAAGTCCTCAAGGTCAGGGAATCCAAGAACTATATTCATATGTTCTGGGGTTTCCCCACTAGAACACTTGAGCTATGCCGGATTTTCCCTGAGACTAGATTCCACCAGCCAACTTGAATTTTTATAGCAATAATTGCCCAAACAGTTTATCTTGACAGGATTTTTTTTTTTTTTTGAGACTGTCATGTAGTTGCTAACATTTTAACAGGGGTAAGTTAGTTAAAATAGTTCTCTCCTCAATTGATATCCCTGACTATAATCTCATTCCTCAGCCCATCTCTAGGATGACTCTTCAGAATTTTAACAATAATTTCTTCTAAACATGTTTTGAAGGTGCTTGCTAAAAATTTATTGGATAGTCTAAAACTCTGAAGTCTAATGACTTGGTTTTATAAGTATTGTCACAATATTCTCAAATTAAAATTGTATCATCAAGTGTCTGAGTCACATTATAAATTTGGGGGGAGTATAGAAACCAAGTGGTACCTAATAAAATATGTTAACGACCTACATGAGGAAAACTACAGAACTCCAATGAAGGATATCAAAAGAACTACATAAATGGAAAGATATTCCATATTCCTGAATTGTCAATGGGCGATTCTTCTCAACTTTACTGATCAATTCAATCCAACCCTCATAAAAATACCAGCAAATTATTGTGGTGGACTCTACAGTTCATAGAAGGAGATAAAAGACCAAGGACAGACAACACAATATTGAAAAAGAAGAACAAAGTTGGAGGATAGTATCCAACTCTGAGTCTTACTTACAGTACAGTAAACCAGAAAGTGTGGTTTTGGTGAAGGCATAAACAAATAGAACAGTGGAACAGAATAGAAAGCTTGGAAATGGCACAGCCAGTTGATCTAAGACAAAGGATCAAAGTCAATGCCATGGAGCAAAGAGTCTTCTTATCAAATAGTGCTGGAGCCACTGGACATTCACATGCAAACATAACAAAAAAACCCAACAAAACAAAACAACCAGAAAAAGACTAGACACAGGCCTTATACCATCTCAAAAATTAATTCAAATGAATCACAGACCTAAATGCAAAGAGGGAAACCTATAAAACTTTCCAGAAGATAACATAGAAGGAAACATAATTGGCTGTTGGTGTGGCAGTGAGTTTTTTAGATACAACACCAAAAGCAGGATCCATGAAAGAAATAATTGATAAGTTGGACTTCATTAGAATTAAAAACTGCTCTGTGAGAGACATTGCCAAGAAGATGAGAAGATATGCCGCAGACTGGGAGAAAACATTTGCAAATGATACATTTGATAAAGAACTATTATCCAAAATTATGAAGAACTCTTTAAATTCAGCAATAAAAAAAATGAGCAACTCACTCAAAACTGGACAAAAGAACTGGACACATTACCAAGAAATATTATATACAGATGACAAGTAAGCATATAAAAACATGGTCCGCATCATGTCATTAGATACGTGCAAACTAAATCAAGGAGATGTCACTCCACATTTATTAGGATCATCAAAATCCTTAACAATAACACCACCACATGCTGGAGAGGAAGTTGAGCAGCAAGAACTATTGTCATTCACTGTTCGTTGGAACGCAAAATGGTACAGCCACTCTGGAAGACAGCATACAAAATGAAATATATTCTTAACTATACAATCCAGCAATATCACTCCTTGACACCCAAATGAATTGAAAACTTGTGTTGTCACAAAAATTTGCACACAGATGTTTATAGCAGCTTTATTCATAATTTTCAAAGCGTGGAAGAAACCAAGATGCCCTTCAGTAGGTGAATGCATAAACAAACTGTAGCATATGCAGACAATGGGACACTGTCCAGTACTAAAATGAAATAAGCTGTTGAGTCATGGAAATAGAAGGATTCATATTACTTGAATGCTTATTACTAAGTGATAGAAGACAATCTTAAAAAGCTACATACAGCATTACTCAAACTGACATTCTGAAAAAGGCAAAACTATGGAGACAGTAAAAAGATCAATGATTGCCAGAGATTATGGGGGAGGGAGGGATAAATTGATAGAGAAGAGAGGATTTTTAGGTCACTGAAACAATTCCATAGAATACTACAATGATGAATATATGCCATTATATATTTGTCTGAACCAGTAGAATGTGCAATACAAATAGTGACCCCTAAAGTAAATTGTGGACTTTGGGTGAAAGACGAGAAGATATGCCACATAGATTGTGCCAATGTAGGTTCACTGGTTGTAACAAAGGGATCACTGTGGTGCAGGATGCCCATAATGGAGGAATCTATGCATGTGAAAACACAGAATGTTTATGAAACCTCTCTGTGCCATTTGCTCAATATTGCTGTAAACCTAAGATTGCTTAGGTTTAAAAATAAAGTTTTGCTTTACAGTTTATTATTTTTTCTTAAGAATTCGAGTGCCTGCATGGCCAGGGAAGGGAGGTGAGAAATGGTGTGGTCAAAGGGGAGAGGAGGGAACCCCATTCAGCAAGAAATTTTCTTCTTATACAATTAGCAAAGGGAGTGAAAGAATTTGTAACGTGTCTACTTAGCAGCACAGGAACTTAATTTGTCTTTTTGATTATTGGGAAATGTATATTAAAGAGATGTATGTGATTTAAATACAAATTAAAGTTATCCAAGTATGATCTATAGATTCCTGAGACCCTTTCTTTTAGGGGTTCCACAAGACAAAACTCTATTCATAGCAGTATTCCACCATTGCATGCCTTTCCCTTGTGTTGACATTTTGCACTGATGAAGCACAAATAATAGTGGGTGAAAGTGCCGGAGCCTGAACCAAGGCCTAGCATGAAGTTATATGGATAATCGCTGTATTCCTCATCACTGTGCACTTGCAGACAAAAGAACGCCTGCCTCACTGACGAATGCTTTTGATGAAGCTGTGAAGAGTATTCACTTCATTAAATCTTGACATAAGAACACAGCAAAATGGATGTATCCATAAAGCACTCTGCACAGGGAGGTGTGATGGCCATCTTGAGGTGAAACACCTGTGTGTTTGTGTTGTGAAGTTAACTGGCTGCTTTGCTCAGGAAGCATGATTTGTCCTTGGAAAGGTGACTGATAGAAAAACTGAGATTATTCAGACTTGGACATACGGCAAGCGTTTCTCAAAAATAAGTGAAGTAAGTTTGTCACCAGAAGGAAAAACACTGACAGCATTTGTTGCTCATTGTAAGATTTGTGCTTTCAAGCAAATAATTGGAATTTTGTAAAATGTTTATTTACCACCTTTAGCCTGAAAGTTCCTAACACTTAAAGACTTTTCTGATTGTATCAGTGGTGCTACTGGTGATCAGAGTTTTTGGTATTGTATACTGAAAAGTATCCATATTGGAAGGTATGTAATAACTCCATGAGCCATTATTTTCCAATGCTATAACATCATAAGTGGATAAAACACAACCATTCAAAGTGCAAGATCAGTACTGGATTTTGATGTAACAGGATATTAAAAGCTCATTGCTAAGTCTTTTAGATGCCACATTAGAACAAAACTTTGAGAAAATATCACTTGTCAAGTTTTTTTTTTTCTTTTTTTTGGTTCCAGGGATTGAACTCAGGAGCACTCAACCACTGAGCCACATCCCCAGCCCTATTTTGTGTTTTCTGTAGAGACAGGGTCTCACTGAGTTACTTAGCGCCTCGCCCTTGCTGAAGCTGGCTTTGAACTCGAGATTCTCCCGTCTCAGCCTCCCCAAGTGCTGGGATTACAAGCGTGAGCTACTGCGCCTGGCTCACTTGTCAAGTTTCATCTACTATCAAAGAAGATTCACATTAAGATTTTTTAAGCTATGAAAATTTCCATTTTTATTTGTTCTGATTACTTATACATGGCAGTAGAATGGATTCTGACACATCACACATAAATGGAGTATAATTTCTCATTCTTTTGGTTATACATGATGAAGGATCACAGCGGTCATGTAATCAAATATGCACATAGGGTAATAATGTCCAATTCATTCTACCATCATCCTACACCCATACCCCCTCTGCTCCCTTCACTCCCCTCTGCCTAATCCAAAGTACTCCTTCTATTCAATTGCATACTTGATTGAAGCTGAATTTTCTTCATATTCTTAAACCAAAAAACATAATTCTGTGGACTGAATGGAATGATAGATCAGATACAAGACTATAGCTGTCTTCTACTAAGCCAGATATTGAAGGGGTTTGAAGAAATGAAAACCAGGAATGAGATGGACTCCATTACCCTAGGTACACATTTGATTGCACATATGATGTGATGCTACATTGTATACAACCAGAGAAATGAAAAGATGTGCTGCATTTGTGTACAATGAATCAAAATGCATTCTGCTGTCATATATACTTAATCAGAATTAATTAATTTTAAAAAGAAATGAAAATAATTGCCATTCTTCTCATTCAGCTTTATTTTGCTTTGTTTTCTTTTTATTTTGTGAAAAAGTATTTTCATAGAAATAAATTATTAACATGACCAGGTAGTGAGTTTATTATTGTAATTTTCAAATAAGTACAACTATTCTAAAAGTTACTCAGATTCAATTTTGAATACAGAAAATACCATTTAGTATAACTTCTATAAACAAAAGTCCTTTGATGTTTAAAATCATTTTTGGAACAATAAAGCAATTCTGAGACTAAAAAGTTGATCATTTAAAGATACAATAAATGCCACATAGGAAACACAGTTTGAGGAATAAAACAAGACAGGAATCTTTGGAGCCACTGTGTGTGTGTGTCTTTCCCAAAATAAAGCTTTCTCCATTCTCCCAAGAATGAGCCCATCATATTAATTTTCTATTCACTAGTCTCTTGATTTCCTTAGTATTGTTATCTTACATGCATATCTGTGTATATTTAATCTTGTCTATTTTCAAACTGCATATAAATGGGACCTTAGTTGATGTCATGGTTTGGGTTTCTCCCAAAGTAGTACCTGAGAAAAGGATTTGGCTATAAGTTGTATATCTTGAAGATGATACCAGACAGCAGAATCATGGTGGGGGGTTAGGGACTGAAGGAAGGAGAAAGGTTAAGAAAGAGCATGGTTGAGCTGGTTACCACTGTGGGAAACTGAGACCTAGTTCTAGTGTGTGCCATCTGAAACATTGTGTAAAGCATATTTCAGAATTGGCCTGTTAGGCCAAAGAAAAGGAGACTGGGCTTCTTTGCTGACTTTATCTCCACTTGGTGGAGAGTTGTTTTTAGGGACTAAATCTCCTGCATGATCAGGCTATGTGGGTTTCCTTGAATCCAAGAAAGGCCTGCAGCTGAAAGCAGATGCTCTTCATTGTGACCTAAGGAGATGACCTCTAGATTCATTCATTCATTCTAGCTGAACATTCTAGCTGAACTAGATTCATTCTCTTGTGTGTGTGTGTGTGTGTATGTGTGTTTCTCTCTCTCTCTCTGGCTACTATAACCAGATAGTCAAATGATCATCTTTGAAAATGTGATGAAAATACACAGAAACTAACATCATTCCCACATCCTATCAAAAAAGAAAGGAAAAAAAATGTTATTCAACACAAGTACACCAGACTGTATGTCAGCACATCTAAAAATGCCCCTTCTTCAGATCTGTAATCTGTGTTTCAAGTGCCCTAGACATCACCAAACCAAGATCATATCTGTCAGTATTGTCCATGTACTGTGTATTCAGAAGGAAAGCTAATCTCTGTGTTGAATGCATTTATAAATTATTAAATATTGATTTGATGTAGCTGGTGGATCACCAAGAAACATCTTGTGGTTTTATGATTCCTTTAGCCATCCACTTGCCCCCCAAAACCAGAAAGCTATATTTCATCTTCCATAAAAAGAACATTGCATTTTGAATCAGAGTTAGAAAATTCCAGCTCAATGTAGCTCAAGGTGGTATTTGGGTTTTATGGTTTGGAGTTTCCTTACTTCTGCTGACAGAGAAGGGGAAGAGAAAAATTGGGAGAGGGAGGCAGGAATCCCACTAGGGAATGTCGACATGGCTTGTCCTAGGAGCCAGAAATAACATCCTGTTCTTTGCCCCTGTATGTGAGGTTGCACTTGGCAGAGAGGAGTAGCAAAAGCTACAGGAAGACAAAGAGACATCCAGTGAACAGATGCCTAGTTCGGATGCTGCTTGCAGACACCCGATGTGTACTCTGGGCTTAGGTAAGCAGAAGAGGTGTCAGGTGGCAAGCAAGTCAGTATGTGCCTCCTGCATTGTCTAAGTGCCTGGGGCAGCTCAGGAAGCTGAGAGATGCTGCCAGAAATGGTACCTTTTTCCTTGTCAACACAATCCCAAACATGAATGCAGCTGAGTAACTGGTTGCCAACGGGAGACCACGCACTGCTGGAATCTATGAGATGGGGCACAAAACAACCCCCTGCTCTGCCTGTTCCTCACCACAGGAGTTGCTAACAGTCTGTCTGTTCAATGCCAGCTCACTAGCACCTCTCAGGTAGAGCAAACGATAGCTACCTGTGCTTTAAAACACTAAAGAAGACAGAAGGCAGAAGAGCCCCTGAATGCCCCGGGCTGCCTGTGATTGTCATTTTGAAGGACTGTTATTACTATATTTTGACACCAGTGGACATATTGAACTTCTTTCCTTAGTGCCACTGGATGTCAGCAGGATCAAAGGTGTGTGTGCATGCCTGTGAGCCTGTACAGACATGGCAGGAGGGAGATGGAAGGCATGGGAAGAGGGCAGGGAAAAAATGAGCAACTGAAGAAGGAATGAAAGATGAAGGTGGATGGGAGCCCTGATATGAAGTTATGTGGCTCATGGAAGATGAATCATTCTATAATATAGTTCAAAGAGGGGACCAACACACATAGCTCCTTCAAAGGCATTCTGCCTCTGGTGAGCCACATTCTCTGAGCTTATTGAGGAATCAACAATCCCACTTATTGCTGGCAAGACTGATTCCTGGTGTGGAAGATGAGGGCATTGGGCGGAAGCAAGGCTACAACTTCAAGCTAATTTTGAGAGTAGTAATTAGAGCATATGAATCTTTACTCACTTCCCTTACATCATTTGTCTGGTATCTGTTGTATGGCAGGCATAGTGTAAGTGCTGGGGAGATAAAGATGAGTAACAGGCCAGTCCAAGCAGGTGCAGAACTACCCCCAGGATACCCAGTGTGGTGTATGTTACAAAAGGTGGACGGACACTAGCTAAGGGGGAGCAGGATGGAGCAGCAACTCATCCTGCAGAAAAAGACATGCTTCTGGGAAAATAGCACAAATCTTTCCAGATAAGATTTGAAAAAGATAAGGAAGCAAAGTAACCAGGTTGATAAAGACAAGGAAGGGGGTTTACCTGGGCGCAGTGGCGCACACCTGTAATCCCAGCACTTTGGGAGGCTGAGGTAGGAGAATCATGAGTTCAAAGCCAGCCTCAGCAACGGCGAGTTGGTAAGCAACTCAGTGATAACCTGTCTCTACATAAAACACAAAATAGGGCTGAGAATGTGGCTCAGTGGTCGAGTGCCCCTGAGTTCAATCTTCTGTACCCCCCAAAAAAGACAAAAGATTTTAAGAGGGAATAATCCCAGCTAAAACTTGCAGGCCGTCTCAGCACTTTAAAAACTAATTCATTTAACTTCACAACACCTATATAGGGGCAATGATATCATCCACACTCTTGTTTTATAGCTAAAGAAAGTAAGGCAGACAAAGAATAAATGACTTGATCAAGGTCAAACTGCCAGTAAGGTAGAAAAGGAGAATTTTAACTCAGGTAGACTGAATTTGGTACCTGGGTTTGAATCCAGGGCATTCTACCACTGAGCCACATCCTCAGTCATTATTATTATTAGTAGTAGTAGTATGTTTAATTTTGAGATAGGGTCTTGCTAAGTTGTAGGAGCAGGCTTTGAACTTGCAATCCTCCTGACTCAGTCTCCTGAGTCTCTGGGATTACAGGTCTGTGCCACTGTGCCCAGCTCTGTGTTCCTCACTACTATCACATGCTGCCTTTTTGTGCTACCTTTCTTTGGTTTAAAGATGTGGAGTTTTCAAGTACCCTCAGTTCAGCTCAACCAGTGCATCTATTACAAAACAAGTGTTGTACAAAGGGCGGATGTTACATTATGAACAAGGTACAGGTCTTGCCCCTAAGGTGCTTAAGGCATAATAGGGAGAGAGACTCTTATTAAGCTAATTTCAATTTAATGTGTGATAATGTTTTGATATATTAACTGATTATCTTTTTAGTCTCTGTAATTCTCTTTTATTCCATGACCCTTTTCTCATCCAAACTAGAGATCAAGTTTGTCAAAGCAGAAAAGCCCAAGGGAAACTTTCAGAAGCAAAATCCAGGCTCTACAGAACCCACAGCATAAAAGCGTGCCAGAAAAAACAGATTTAGAAGACTTCAGGATAATACCAAGTCCAGCTCAGTTCTCTTCTTCCCACCCACCCTTCTGGAAGAGGAGAAGGAAAATAAAGGGAGAAACCAAAGAGTTAGAGGCTGGCAAGAGTTCCTGAGATGAGTCCCTGTGACAGATGCCTTGGAAAGGTCCAAAAGAGGTTCCCCTTGTTTTCTGGACAGTTGGTGTTTAAGAGTGAGTTCTGAGCAGGAGAAATGAATTTACCTCATTACCCTGTAGCTGGTATTTAAAGCATGAGGCTGAATGAGATCACCAAGGGAAAGTTGAGGGAAATGGCAGGCCTCTTTTTACCCCTCACACTCAGGTATGTTGGACCCACAGAGACAGTAGCTAAAGGTACCTCTGTACACGAGATGGCATATCACAAATTTCTTTCCACCTGATATGTTGTAGGAAGAAGCCAAATGTTTCTCAAATTTCTGATTGAAATCTCCTTAAGGGCAAATTTATTAACTGATTGGTCACTGTTATATTCCCAATGCCTAGAATAATGACTGGGACCTAATAAGTTCCCTAATTTATTTAGAAAATAAATTAATATGCTTCTCAAGTTTCATTGAAGTACCAGGAGGGTTGCACTAAACTCATGCAAGAAAGATAGAGTGAATGACTGTTGGCATTGCTCAAATGCTCGGAATAAATCCATGAACAAGAAAAAAAGAAAAAAAGATGTTTGCCCTCTTGGAGCTTTTATTTTACTGGAGGAGACAAACATTAAATACTGAACCAGAATTACAAGTTTACTCTGTGTTTCCCTGAAGGATCAGGCTGCAGTCATCCTTCCTGAGACTTTGTCTGAAACTTTACCCTTGCTTGATATCTTTCTCTTAGTCTCCCCAACCACCTTCTTGGTTTTTCCTGAGAGCCCAAGATCTGCTTCCAGGGAACCTGACCTAAGAAAGGAGTTGTGCTAGAAATAAGCTTAGTAACAGAAAAAATTTTCAAAATTTATACTTCTTGCCATCTCTGAGTTGAAGCTTAAGCCTGGTCTCTGCTGAAAATATAATGCAATAAATGCTACAATCACAATTTACACAAAGAAGTGGCACTGGTCCATTGTGGAGGAGTCATAAAGGACTCCCTGGAGCATGATTTAGCTGGGTGAAGAGTGGTGAGATGTTATGCCAAGAAGGGATATTAAGGGCACAAGTGCAGAGATAAGCAAGAGTCCCAATGTGTGGGGCCTGCACCTGGCTCAGAGGTCTGCTATAGAGAGTTGTGGCATATAGCTTCAGAAAGGCATATTTGCAGGGTGTTTTGACCATAAAACGTGGGGGAAGAGAGTAGTGGAAGAGAAGCACAGATATTACAAAGTGAGTATTCCCTAAAAGCTCGTGTGTTGAAGGCTTGGTCCCCAGTGCAGCAATGTTCTGAGGTGAGGCTTTGCATGAAGTGATTGGATTATGAGGGCTCTGACCTCATCATCTGTGGATTAACCCATTGATAGCTGAATAGACTATTGGGCGGTGGTGGAAATTATGGGCAGGTGGGGCATGTAGGTTGTAGGTCACTGTGGGAATGCTTTTGGGGATTATATCATGTCCCTGTCCCCTTCCT
This sequence comes from Geosciurus inauris, assembly GCA_004024805.1. Taxonomy (NCBI): domain Eukaryota; kingdom Metazoa; phylum Chordata; class Mammalia; order Rodentia; family Sciuridae; genus Geosciurus; species Geosciurus inauris. The sequence continues at coordinate 29,205 of PVHX01005650.1, read as the reverse complement.
TCCTTTCTCTCTACTTTCTGCTGCCTTGAGCTGACAGTTTTCCTCCATCATGACCTTCTGCCATGATGTTCTAACTCATAAGATGAGGCCAAAAGCAATGGAGTCAGCTAACCATAGACCGAAACCTCTGAAATTGTGAGCCAAAATTACTCTTCTCTCCTTTAAGTTTTTTTTCTCAAGTATTTGTCACAGTGATGCAAAGCTGACTAATGCAGTGAGTGAATGACCCAATCAACAGATTCTTCCAGGTTAGAAATTTGAACTTTTTGTAAAGGTGTAGGAGCTATAGAAGAGGTTAATGTTTGCTTTTTTTTTTAAATGAAGTCAAATTGTCACATGACACAAAATTCAAAAGTACTAAAGGTCTATAATTTTTAAAAAAGTTTCTCTCCTATTTTCCCTTAGCAATGGAAATACTGGACACAGTTTCTTAAACACTCTTTAGGACATCTGCTTTACATCTATACACAATATGCACATATAAACTTGCTTTGTTCACCTGACACTGTAGTGATCCTTCCATATTATGAAAGAGTTTTAAACAGAGGAACAATGTAGTCAGATCCATAGTTTGTAGACATTACTATGGCTGCAGCATAAAGAATACATGTGAAGGGCAACAGGGTAAGATATGACCAATGTCTGACATAAGGTAGTAGTAATGGAATGGAAAGAAAATAAAGACTCTAAAACTAGATATTTTAATCAAACAGCAACTGTCCAATGTTTATTTATTCTTCTGAAAAACTTACAGCATCTTCATCCACAATCTCTCTATACCAAAACTGCACTGTGACCACCTGAAGAAAGATTAGAGCTTACAGTTTGCAGATGGAAGAGATAAGTTACATAAACAAGTAATTTTGGGACACCTTGATTTAAGGCCTAATATTTTGTCCCCTGAATATCCTAACTGTAGACCCTTGATGGTCCCAAGCTACCAGTATAGTCAATAGGTAACCTTCACTAGAAACCATGAGAGCCAGTTACCATGAGAGCCAGTTACCATGCCAGCAAAGTAAATTAATGATCTAAGACCTCCTAGATGATGAAGGAAGTTTTGTTATTGCTGTTGTTTTAATGCTTATATTAGAACAGGGTATCACAGATTATTATTAAGTTAGACACATATCAAGTGTTTTCTGAAGCAAAAAAAAAAGGAGGGGAGATTAGACACAGGGCAAACTCTCCTACTGAAGGTTCTCTGCACAATTACCTTGATTCTGCTAAATTTCATCCAGAACTGGTATTTAGGACACATGCAATAACCATGATGAATTCCCTTTTCAATAGTAGACAGGGAAGGCTTTAGGAGACAGACTTCCAAGATGGCACTCAATGGTTCACATCCCCTGGTCTTCAGGCTTTTGTGGAATTCCTTCCCCTAGAGGTAGGCTGGACCTAGTGACTTGCCTCTAATAAACAGATTTAAGACAAAAGTAATGGAACACCACTTCTGTGATTAGGTCACAAAAGATTGTAATTTTCATCTTTTGCTGGCAGATTCTCTTCATTTCCTTTGTATGAGTTCTTTCAGGCTTCTCTAAAAGAATACCATTGACCGAGTGGCTTATATACAACAGAAATTTATTTCTGACAGTTCTGGAAGCTGGAAGTCCAAGATCACTTGATCACTGGGTTCAGGAGTCTGGCGAGGGCCTGCTTCCCAGGTCAGACATCTGTCTTCTCACTGTGCCCTCACATGGGAGAAGAAGAGCCAACTCTGCGGGATTCTTTTTCTGAGATTTTTTTACTGATGCATAATAATTATACATAATAGTGGGTTTCATCCTTCTTTTTTTTTTTTTTTTTTGGTACCAGGGATTGAACTCAGGGTATTCAACCACTGAGCCACATCCCCAGCCCTGTTTTATGTTTTCTGTAGAGACAGGATCTCACTGAGTTGCTTAGTGCCTCGCCATTGCTGAGGCTGGCTTTGAACTCGCAATTCTCCTGTCTCAGCCTCCCAAAGTGCCAGGATTACAAGTGTGAGCCACCTCATCCTTCTATTTTTATGAGGTCTCTTTTTAAACATTTTTCTCTCCAGCTTCTGTGTATGAAATAAGACATATGACCCCTTTGTCTGTTTTTTTTTTTTTTCACTTAACATGATGCTCTCTAGTTCTATCCATTTTCCTGTGAATGACATTATTTTATTTCTCTTATGGTTTAATAAAACTCCATTGTGTATATATATCACATTTTCTTTATCCATTCATCTATTGACAGACACCTAGTCTGGTTCCATAACTTGGCTATTGTAAATCAACCTACAAAAATCGATAGTATTTTTATACACCAATGAAAGGGAAATCAGGAAAACAAGTCCATTCACTTGCCTGAAAAAAATTACTTAGGAATAAATTTAATGAAAAAGGTGAACTATCCCTACAACAAAATTATAGAACATTGAAAACATAAATAAAAGATACTAGAAGATGAAAAGACCCCCCCACATCCATTCATGAATGGATGGGTAGAGTTAACAATGTTAAAATGGCCATATTACTGAAAGTAATCGACAGATGCAATGGGGCCTCTTTTATAAGAACTTTAATCCCATTAATGAAGGCATTATCCTTTCCATCTAATCACTTCCCAAAGATCTCATGTATTAATACTATCACACTGAAGATTGGGTTTCAACATATGAATTTTGGAGAGGATATAAACTTTCAGTGTATAGTGGCCTTCTAAGGTTGCATATTTTGATGAAGGAAGTTGCCATGTTGGAGAGGCCCATGTAGTGAGGAACTGAGAGGTGGACTTCCACCAATGGCCAATTAGGAACTGAAGCCTTCAGCCCAGTACCCAAGTCTTACCTTCAACCATGTGGGTGGCTTTGTAAGCAGATCCTTTCCAAATCCAAGCTTCAGATAAGAATGTAGCCCCTCAATTCACTTTGATTTCAGCCTTATGAGTAATTATGAAGCAGAAGACCCAGGTTATCTGGGTCTGAACCACAGAAACTATATGGTAATAAATGTGTGTCATTTTAAGCTGCTAAATGTTTCTTATAATTTGTTACATGGTGAGAGACAAGTAAAATAAAGGCAAAGTCAGCTACAAAAATCAAAGCCCTTTGATTTATGTGACAGATCAACACTGGGATGTCATCCTAACATTACTCTGCTCATGAAATGAACAGTGTAACTTCACTACAGTGCTGATTTGATGGGACTCAGGTATTCACAGTCCTTCCTTCACTGTCAATGCTTCCTGTGATGGTCTCCTGCAGGTTTCTCAGGGCTTTTCCCTTGATGTTAGATCCTTTGAGAATGACCTTGAGGAAGCTGGTACTACCTCTGCAACATAAATAGAAAGTAAAGACACTAGACTGAATATTGAAAGCTCATGACACAGAGGCAGCTCTGTCAGCAGCCCCAACATCGTCGCATTTAGCACTGAGTCTCACAAGAACCTGACACAGCCCGATAAAAGCACTAAATAGGAGCAAGTATATTGAAGTTGGGGAATATGTGCAGTCAGTCCTGACAGATAATGTCTTAAAGGGCTCCTAACTTGGGAGGTGAGCTGAGTTTTTCCCTCTCTCTTACTCCAGATGTTTTTATCTTTTCTTCACTTGAACTTGTTAAGTCTATGTTTAATGAGCACGGAAGTAGGGGATTTGGGAAGATAGTAAAGAAGTAAGAACGTTTCTTCTTTTAATGACCTTCTATTAATGAAGATTAGATATGTGTGGAAAAGTGCTAAACACACAGTCCCAATTTCTCAGAAGGCAATAAACATATACTGCCCACTACTTATAGGAGATTAGTAAAACTCTGAGTTCAAAAACGCAGCTATACAAGAAATCCCCATTTAAAACTTTTCCCTTATAAAACTAAATCCATCTGTGGCCTCTCTCTTGCCTGGCTAATGGAAAATTTGGTAATAGCCATTATTGAGGCCTTCTCTTTCAAGGATTGACAGAGAATCATACCCAAGAGATGAGTGTAGCATAGCCATAGCTCATCCTCACTGCCCAGGGCTGCAGTGGTCCCTTGAGCTTGGGTTGTGAGTTTGAGATAGATATAAGAATCTTTGGGCATCTCCACTGAGGAGCAGGAGACAGGCTTCTCTGTCCATCGCATGTAGCATTCCTTAAGAAAGCTCACCCTTGTAAAGTCTCTGTTTCTCCCTGTGCACACTAGGGCAAATACATTTGTATTCCAGCTGCTTCATGCATAGTCAACTAGGTGGTTTTCTCTCACTTCCATAAATTTTCAAATTGAGAAAATATGAAAAGTATACTCTTGGAAACAAGTTCTCACATATTCCTCCTGGGAGGGAAGCAGGTCAGGAATTCTTGTCCCCATGTGAGAGATGAGGCAATTAGGATACTGCCATTAGAGACTCATCTGAGCTCATGCACAGGAAGTCCACTGTCAAGCCAGGCTTAAAATGAAGAGTTCTGGATACTTAATACCATGTACTTCCTTCCACACTATAGCTGCCCTAGTAGTAGTCACCAATTATTACACCCTTAAATAGACATTTGGGTTACATTGTTATTTCAGGTGGGACCAGCTTTATTTGCAGGAAGACTCTATATGTCTAGGCAAGGAACCAGGACTAATGAGGCAACAGAGAGCAGAGGTAGACTTTTGTGTTTGGTCGATAGTAATTGTTTCTACTAGACCTCTGTTTTTAATATTGGATCTTTCTCTGCAAATGTATGGGCAGGACTCAGAGACATCTATTACCTGTTTCCGAAACATCATCAAAAGCCCCATAGGCATCAGTGTATAATGCAATGTGCCAACATGACAAGTGTGAAGTGTGTCAAGTCAGGGAACACATAAATCCTCTATTCAATTCTCAAAGAATATGCTGCACAAATGTCCATTCATCTTGTTCTCTCGTGTTTCCACCATTTGCCAAAGAGGTGTCTGATAGGCCAGTGAAGGCTCCCTCTGTGCTGAGCTCCTGAGGGCAAGACTCATTAGCCATGTGGCCTGTCTCTAAAATCATTACATCCAAACACTCAGGGAAAATAGGAAGCTGAAGTAGCACACCATGCCTTGCTACTATCATTTGTCAAAAACTGGCACCAGTTAGAAATGACACAGGATAACAAGTCCAGAAGCATCTAGAACAAACAAGAATGATTCATCACTAAAGACAGGGCAAAAACATACTTCCATCCATCCTCATATCAATGATACTAGCCCTGAAAATAAGTACTGGCTCACATTTTGAAGACCCGAAAAAAACCAAGTTGGCCCTAAGGAAGTTAGATTATTGTTAGAATAGTAACCAGATCTAAGAAAAAAAAATTAAAATGTTATGCTTTATGTTATACTTTCTGCCTTGATGTTTACTTATCATTAGGTTTAGTTTTTCAAGAACAAAATAAGTTTTTGAGGGGAAACTTGATATTTGACCATATAAAAGTATATGCATTCCTCCCCTTGATTTTGTAATGTTAAAAGAAATGAAGAGAGGTGGCGGGAATACTCACAAGAACAGAAAGGGCCAGGCCAGCAAGGGTTGGAAAGATGACAAACAGTAAGAGGTATTCTAAGTCTATAGAATGGGCAGAATTGAACAGTAACAGCTAAAACTTATGAAGTGCTCACCAGATACTAGGCCTTGCTAAACTTGTCCCGTGTGATTACCTCAATTTAACCTCACCATAATTCTTACAGATAGTAATGTTATTATCCCATTTGTGGGCAAGAAAACTGAGGCACAGAAATGTTAAGTGATTTGAAAGTTCAGCATTTGAATGCAGGCAGTCTGCCCCAGAGCCTGCATCCTTGATAGCAAAGTGGTTCTCACACTTATTCTCACATCTGGAGGCTTGTTAAAACCCAGATTCCTAGCCCAGCTTCAGAGTTCTTATTCAATAAATGGAAGAATTTGCCTTTCTAACAAATTCTCCTATGATGCAGATGACGCTGGTCCGGAGACCACACTTGGAGAATTGCCACAGGAAACCATAGTGCCTTTTTACCAGGTGATTTTCTGGTTAAGGGGAATCACATCAGCAAATGCATAGATTAAAAAGAGATTGAGTCAGGTAAAAATGAAGAAACTCATATAACTATAGTCCTCATGTTTGTGATTCCACTTAAAACAAAACAAAACAAAATAAAATTACAGCTGAGACTTGGAAATCCTGGAGTGAATGTTGCAGTACAGAGACACTAACCTTTCTTAGCAGAGGATAAAACTTTGGAGACCTATAAATAAGATAAGAGCAAGCCAACTTTTACAGGTAAGACAAGACTGAGGCTCCACTATTGAACACAATTGGCATTCACTAACCCTGAGCATGCTTGTCAGAGGGAAAAGATGAAAAGAATCCTTTGGCGCACTTGTGACTATAAAACCACACCGTGTACCTATTCCCAGAAGAGAAGAGAATTGGAAAGGACAAGAGGAAGGAAAAGGCAAGGAAGGGAAGAGAGAGAAGGGAAAGAAAACAGAAAAACTCAAATCACTAAGCAATTAAGCAACACAGATAATGTCTTTTAGCTCCATGCCTAAATTTGAGAATTTCATTTGTTTAGAACTGTGTAGTAGAAATCATCATCATCTTTGGAATGTCTAACAAGAATCAACAGAGAGCCTGGCAAAATGATGCAGGCCAATAATCCCAGCAATTCAGGAAGCTGAGACAGGAGGATCACAAGTTTGAGGGCAGCCTCAGCAACCTATCTCAAAAGTTCTGGGGATGTGGCTTAGTGGATAAGTAAGCATTCCTGGATTTAATCGTTGGTACAAAAAAAAAAATTCAACTGAGGCCCTCAAAAAAAACGTTTACTTGTGGACCACAAGAGACACATTTAAACAAGTGGCACTTTTAGCTTTCTTAGTTTAAGCCATCATGAATGTTCAGGGAATCCAGAGGATGGTGCATTTACTTACCTTCCCCATTGAACTTCCCATTTGTTCAGGCAGAAAATAGTCAGTGTGAGGTCTGTGTCTCTTAGTGGAAAGCAGATAAAAGATTCCAATGAAAAATGAAAAAGATTACATATATGTCCAAGGTCAAATATTGTGTACTGTATACAATAATAAGTACATATAAACTTAGAGGACAGGCATTGCTGGATATCGTAGTCAACTTTCTGAGAGATTACTGGACTTAAGAATTAAGACTGGGAGATAAGAAAGGGGAGGGAATATTCCAGGCAGAGGGTACTTCTGAACAAAACCCAACAGAAAGATTGTCCATCAAGTACATGCCATCATGAACAAGGTTGCGAGTATATTAATGTGGTGGAGAACATGAAGATCCAAGCAGAGCAAATACCTGGGACAAGTATAGAAAAGTGTTCTTGAACAGATCAAGAACACTTGATCATGGATTGTCACACCCATGAACAATATCATGGCTTAAGCAGAAAAAATGGCAGCATTTCACATTATATGCCTAAGGGTATAATGGAAACTGCAGCACCAGTCTGGATATGACATCACAAAGAACCAAACTGAAATCAAGCTGGTAGGAATATGAAGGAGGGGATGATTGTGAGCCCTGAAACAAGGAGAAGTCTTTGTCTTGGCTATGGCTGCTACTGAAGGAGAAGGAATGGTCAAGGCATGGATGTCCAGCTTCTCAGTCTGTGTCTGGCCAGAAAGAGTGAGCAAAGCCCAGGAAGGTTAATAACTTCACCAAGCTCATGTTTAATCAATGGCAAAGCTGCATTTAAATATTTGGGATCTCAACTTAGCCTGTCTTCCAGCATATCATGCCACCTCATGCATATTTCATGCAAAGCTTTGAGTCTTGACATCATGCCACACCACAATAATTTTAAAACCATGTGGAACATCTTACACACACACAACTTTTCTATCTCCTAACTTTTTATCTTAATGCATGGCTTTATAACAAATATTTTATTTTTAAAATTCTACTGTGATTATTTATTTACAATATTATAACTATAAATGTTTCCTAATAAGAAATTCTGTGGTGGTCTACTCCCTGAATAAGATAATCTCTCCCAAGTTGTCATTCTTCATTGTTTCAAAAGGGCTCCTCGACCTTGACACTAGTAACATTTTGGACTGGATAATTTGTCATTGTGGGGACTGTCCTGTGCATTGTAGGATATTTAGCAGAATCCCCAGTTCCTACCTGTCGAATGCCAATGGTACTTTACACACCTACTACCAGTTGTTACAATCAGTAACATTATTAAATATTGCAAAAGTCCTTTGGGGGACAAAAATCACTCCTAGTTAAGAATTATTGCCTTAGAGGTATTTTTAAAAGCTTGTAATAATGAAGATATTATTTCCATTCAATATTCTTTCTATGGGGAAAACAAAATTCCTTATTGGGATGGGGTTCTCTTGTGACAGGGTCATTTGGGGGAGAATTGGAAAGATAAGACTCAATCAACAGTTGCCAAGTTCTACCCCAAATTTCCTCACAACATCTGGAGCCTAATGGAGCAGAATTTTCTTAAATAGAGACCAGACGTCCTCTGTGGTCTTTTAGACACATGCGATAATGACAACTCTCTATGAACTCATTTTCCATTTAAAGTCAATGAAATTCTTTCTTGGCTGTTTAGAAGGGATCTTGTATCTCAGAACAAACAAAAATTACACTCCTTTTCTGAAAATTTCAATGTCTAAGTTATAAACCCTCCAAAGGGTTTATAAAAGACCAAGGAAATGGCCTTTTATCCCGGAAGGACACACCTTTACTGTGCACTGATTATGCACCTCAAACAGGCCTGAGAGGGAGTCAATTTGCTCACTAGACGTTGAACTCTATAATTTCATTTCTCAGATTCATCAAGAATTGAGTAAAGAAAAAGAGACCTGTTAGGTTTAATTCGAAACTGACAAGACATTTGTATTTATGTGGCAAGAACTTGTATCTGCCATCCTGGCTCCCGTCTTCCTTAAGTAAAAGCTTCGTGTCAGCTCTTCTGTTTACTCTATCGTAGGCTGCTTTCTGGTCTCACTTGCTTTACTATATATTTAAATTGAAAGAATACATTCTCAGAAGATTTTAGGCCCTTAAATGCATTTCAAGAGGAGACCAAGTCCAATCACTGTTACTTAATTAACACAATTGTGAAGACTTCAATCTAGCTACACAATAGCTTTCCTGACCTTGCAAAAGGAGGCAGGACTTCATTATTGAGTATATTGTTTCCTATAAACATATAAAACCCCTACAATAACAATCCCATCAGCCGAAATGAAGTTATCTGAGAACAGAATTAAACTCTAAATGACCTTTTGCTCTACTCCATAGCCCCCTATTAATAATTTCTAATCTAATCAGTGTGGATAAATGCACTAAGGCTGGTCATGCCAGGCACAGGGCCAGCCTGGCCAATTGCCGTCCATCTGATTCATTCCAGTCCAGAGCCTGTCTGGAAAAGACGCATCCTTTGCTGAGAGGCCACTGCATGATTTCCTCTTTTGTTATCTTTTAGCAGCAAAGTCATGTCCTTGTAACTGATAGACACGTTTCTTTGTAAATAACCCTGGAGTGACTGATAGAGCTTTTGCCAGACAAAAGCAGCAAGTCGCAAAGCATTACTCATGCCAAGCCAGAGAACACTGTGTCACAGCTGACAAATTTATGGAAGATATGAGCTCACCTCTTGCACAAATATATACTTTCCTGGCAAATTCATCACATGCTTTAATGGCCCCGTACTGCATTTGTCAGCTGTCTGTCCCTGTGCCTTGTTGCCTTTGGTTTCCTGTCAAGGATTGTTTGTTGAAATCATCTTACAGTCCCATTCTTCAGCAGTGAAATCCAAGAAAGATCAATGATGACACCTGTATTGATAATATTTTACACTCAACTATTTGGCTGATAAATCATTTTAACAATGCTGATATGTTTATTGAGTGTCTGCCAGCATCACAATTATATGGAAAGTGATGCCAACTTAAATCTTTGCTTCGTTGGTCTGGATTTTATTTCTTTCTTTTCATTTTGTCATAATTAAATGTGTCATGGTACAGATTTGACTTCCCCATCTCAACAGTGAACACGTGAAAACAGCAAAAGAGGTGACCTTGTACTTCCATTCTTTGGTTTGTTTCTACAAAAAAAAAAAAAAAAAAAAAAATTAAAAGAATGGTAGCCTATGGTTTTCTTTGATCAAGAAGATGGTCTTAGAAGGAAGGGCAATGATCTGCAGGGTCCTGGGTAATGCTGTCTGTTGAGGTGGATATTGGGTACAAAGATGTGTTTGTGAAAATCCTTTAAGCTTTACTTCACAATATGTACACTTTGGGGGTGGGTACTAGAGATTGAACCCAGGGGCATTTAACCACTGAGCCACATCCCAGCCCTTTCTATTTTTTATTTTGAGGCCAGATTTCACTAAGTTACTTAGAATCTCACTAAATTGCTGAGGCTGGCTTTGAACTTGTGATCCTCCTGCCTGAGCATCTCAGGCCGCTAGAATTACAAGTGTGCACCACTGTGCACTTTTTTGCATGTAAATTATACTACAATAAAAAGCTAACCAAAAAGTTAGCAAATAAATCACACACATTTACACACACACATACACACACATCATACATATATAGGCTCAGAATCAGCATTTACTTTTTGTTTTGTTTTGTTTTTCCTTAAAACTATATTGTCTATAATCCCTTAAGTTTCTTCTTAGAAATACCATACTTCCAATGTACAACTATGTCCCAAAAGCATTTAAAAAGTGATCATTTCACAATCATCCCCACAGGACTTCAAAGGAAACCTTAAGGTTCTCAAAGCCCTTAGCCTTTATTATAGATTGAACCCAGGGGCTCTTAACCACTGAGCTAGCTCCCCATTCCCTTTTTTATTTTAAGACAAGGCCTCACGAAGTTGCCTAGGGCTTCACTAAGTTGCTGAGGCTGGTCTTGAACTTGCAATCCTTTTGCTTCAGCTTCCCAAGCCACATGCACCATCACATCTGGCTCTCCATGGAATACTTTTGACATGGACTTCAAAGTCTCTATGAGGAAACAGAAATCTCAGACCATCCATAAAAAAAAGATAGAATTCTCAATTGGTTTCATATTCAAATTGCCTTTGACTCAATCACGTGCTCAGTCTATCTATCTCTGTGGAAACATTCAGATAAACATCAACATTCAGATGAAAAGTGAAGAATTCAACCCCTGAATTGACTAACACATTATTAGAAGCACCTGGATATATGAATTTATTGGAAACTTTCAACTCCAGCCAGAATTGTATTATGTGGTACCTCCAGCTACAAGGAATTCTGGAAGAAGGAATAGTTGGCTTTTTTAGTCTGTTTAGTAAAGGCAGATAAGGAGATATCATTTAGAAAATGGCATCAAATTGGCCAAATTTCAATTCTAGCTAGGTGAGCTGAAGCCAGAAAGGGCAGTTAGAATGAATATATAGGAAGAATCTAGGCCAGCATTATTCAAGTCAGTGGTTTCAACCTTGGATGCTCATTGTAATTACCTGAGTACCATCCATAGTGCTTCTAATATAATTAATCTTAGGTGTGGCCTAGCATTAGAATCTTTAAAAGGTCCTCTAAATGATTCTAATGATCATTTAAGGTTTAGATACTAGCTTAAAAAGGTATTATATTTGTGGATTTGAAGTTGAAGATTAAACAAATGCTTATATCTAGGAAAAGGTTAAGAATCTAGAAAAAAAAAACTCCTCATTTTACAAATACTTGAGTGACAAATGAACATTAGATAAAATGTGAGCAAGCTTATTTTCAAAAGGAGCACATGCCTAGCACATGTGAGGCACTGGGTTGGTTCAATCCTTAGTACCACATAAAAATAAATAAATAAAAATAAAAGTACTAAGTCTATCTACAAGTAAAAATAATATTTCAAAAAGCTATTATGTTGATGAATTATCACTACTTGACTCAATATTTGATCTATTGGCACAATGGATAGGCAATCTTATCCCTAGAAATAACTGGAAAACTTTGGAACTTTTATGCATATCCCAGCTCCACCCGCTTTCAGCTGGAATCTAGTGTAAAATATTAAACCTCTCTTAAAACCTTAACTTTCATGTGGTACATATACACAATGGACTGTTACTTAGTTTTAAGAAGAATGAAATTATGGCATTTGCCAGTAAATGCATGGAACTGGTGACTATAATACTAAGTGAAATAAGCCCATCCCCCCCAAACCAAAGGCTAAACAAGTTTTCTCTGATATGTGGATGCTAACACACAATAAGGGGTGGGGAGTGGAGAATAAAAGTTTACTGGATTAGACAAAGGAGAACGAAGGGAGGGGGAGGGAGATGGGAATAGGGAATAGGAAAGACAGTAGAATGAAATGGACATAACTTTTTTATGTTTATATATGAATACGTGACCTGTGTAACTCTACATCATGTACAACCATAAGATTGGGAAGTTATACTCCATGTGTGTATAATATGTCAAAATACATTCTGTTGTCATGTATAACTAAAAAGAACAAATAAACATTTTTTTTAAAACCCTCAATTTTCTCACATAAAATTGGGAACTGATTGAACCTAACTCCAGAGGCTTGTTGCACAGAGTGATGAGATAACTAAACATGGAGTTCAACATCTCCAGCTCAGTATCATCAGTAACAGCTCCATGTCATTGTTGTTCTTGGTGTACCATTCAACATGCTTATTTATAAGAATTCATGTTCAAAGAAAGAATTAACAAGAATGGATCTGAAAAACACTGTGGTGATCATTTTATAACTGTTTTATATCATGTGAGGCTTGTGAGGAACTCCTATTCAACTATCCAGGAGCAAACTATTATAAAACAAATGTAAAATGCTGCTTAAGGGGCATAGGTAAGATATGATAAAAGCAGCTAACTATAAAAGCAATAAAACATGACAAAATGATGCTAGAAGTGGGAATAGCTTTTCCTTCTCAGAAGATCTGCTTTCATAGGAGATATTTTCATCTCTCTACAATAGTGTAAGTCAGGAGGGAGGTGAGTAAATTAACTTTCAACATCCATTGTAGCTTTATGGCTCAATAGTTGCTACCCAAAAATAAAATCTCAGGGAGATGAAATTCAGATTTCAGTTGAGAAGCAATGGTTTTACACTTCTACTGAGATAATTCACCTCTTTGCAAAATACTAGTTTTAAAAAGGCTGAATTTCCTTCAAACTATGAAAAAGTCTTGGCCTGAGCAAGTCAAGGCAGAAAATTCATTCCATAAAAAATTATAGCCCCAGAAGTCTATGGAAAGAATGGGTGTCAAAATGCCCACGTTGTCCAGCCTGTCCCCAGGACAGTGGCATTTCTTTTTCATCAGGATGCAGCCCAGAGTTAGGACCATACCATCCCAGGTGACTGGAGGTTTTGCTCCCTCACTTCAGGCGCTCTTTAAATAAGTGACCTTGTCTGTGGCTCTTCCGACAGGCTGAGTGAGCACTCCATAAATATTTGGTGAATGAGCCTGATCATTCTGATGAAAAGAGACTCCTTTGTTCTTTTGGGCCATTGGGTTTACCATTTACTAAACAGCCTGTGGCTTCCTGGTCTGACAAATTTATAGCACCTGTTTATGTCTTTCTCACCCACAGGCTTCAACTGAATACCTGTGGCTGTACTTACAAAAGGTGGCCAGAAGGACCCATCCATTCTGGCAAGTACCTCTGGCCTGAAAGGTACAAATCAGAACTTTCACCACTTTCCATCTGGCACTCACTGGCGGCGCCAACACCTCGAAAGCCCTGCTGGGGCCATTTGTCACTATGTGGACACACACAGACCACTAAAGGAAGTAGAGCTTTTGAATCAGCTTGAATGACCCGCCTGTATGTGTAGACAACCATGGTCACTTTTTCTCCATAGGATTTTGATGGGGGAGTCCAATGTGGTTCATATTAGGCTATTTTCCTTTCAAATTTCTTTTGGAAAGCTGGAAATTTCTGAAATGATTTCACATCCATTCATTCCACTTCCCTTCCCAAATAGCTCCTCATAATCTGAATATTATATAGCACATAGCAAAAAAATATACTTTATTATTATTGGGTTTTGTTAGTATCCTAAGGAATTCTTGAGATAATTTAGAGCTGAGCCACTCGAAGGAAATTATTTTTTATGTGATTTTCCTATGAAAGGATGGATTAAATAAAAACCTGCACTTTCTTTCCTGGAAATGGATGCTGTGTTTTGAGAACAGTGGATTTTCCTCAAAATTTATGAAATAATCACTATGATGTAATCAGTAGTAGGAGTAAATGTTTTATATTCTTGTCACTTTTCCTTATGGGATTTCTAGATTCCCTTTGGAAAAGTTGGCATATGTTTATCATTTTCAGCATTTTGTTTCTTTCCAGAATCTATTGGAAAAAATTGTAGGGGCTTGCTAGTAGTATTCCCCAGTGATAAATGTATACCCACCTTCCATTATAGAAAGGAAAAACCAGAAAATAATTCTTCCATTATAATTCCTGCCTCAAAAACATGCACTACTTATGTAATAGCATACCCATGTGCAGTGTTGTGAGTTGTCTTTCTTAAATACAAAGTTTATCCCCTCAGATAATAAGCTTCCTAGGAGAGAGGAGACCACCACTGGCTGAGAACAAACCATAGCCCACTACATATTATATTCCATGTGTCATCAACATTCCCATGAGCCTTTACAGATGAAGAATATGGGTGAGGTTTGAGTCATTCTTCCAAAATACACTGCATATTTGCCTGCGTATTTGTCAGTGAAAGCTTGCTAAGCAACGTAGGCCAGCATCAATAATTGTGATCAAGCGATTAATATTCTGAGGCCGGTATTAACAGAATGTGTTTCTAGGGAGAGTGCTAAACAAGACAAAGATAATATTTTTCCCCATGGAGCTTATGTTTCAATGGAAGAGAATGTTCATTATCTATTGATGCTAACAAATGACCCCCAAAAGTTAGTGACTTGAAAAAAGAAATATTTATTATCTAGTAGTTTCTGTGGATCAGGAGTCTGGACATCACTTAGCTGGAGTCTGCAAAGTGCCAGGTGGGGCTAGAGTTACCTGAGGCCAAAGTGGGAGAGGATGTACTTCTAGACTCACTCTCAGGATTGTTTACAAGACTCACGATCTCGCTGACTATTGGCTAGAGACTTCAGCGCCTTACCACGTGGGCCTCCTCATAAATGACTCACAACATGGTGGCTTGCAGCTTCCGGAGAGATAGCCAGAGAAGAGAAGAGAAGAGGTAAGTCTCAGTCTTTTTTCTTACCCAGACCCATCACTGTCATAGGATTATATTCATTATAGAGAAGTCATGAGGCCAAACTCACACTTAAGATGGTCGGGTTTGTGCTAGGGCATAAATACCAGAAGACAGAGACTCTTTGGTGCTATTTTAGAAGCCATCAACCACAGAAAGACAGTAAGTAAGTAAGTAAGTAAATAAATAAATAAATAAAAACAAAGGCAAGTATAAATGTTATAGAAGAAAGTGAAACAGAATGAAGAACAAAGAATAAGCTGAGGGGCAAGGGTTTTAAATATAATGATCAAGGAAGATGTCTTTGCCAAGGTGACATATAAGTTAGAATAATGTTTGGGAACCAGTTACGCCAGAACCTGGGCAAAGAGGACACCAGCAGAGGGGACACAAAGTGCAAAACCCTAAGATGGGAAGAAGCTTGGTATGTGGGAGAAATGGCAAGGAGGCCAGTGGGAAAATCACTGGGAAAGAGTATGAAAGGGATGAGGTCAGAGGAGCAGCCAGACAACAGGCTGCACATTGACCAAGGTGGAGAATGTGGACTCAAGTCTAAAAGGATTGGGAAGCCATGATGATCAAATTTACCTTTGTGAAAGGTCGTCTAGTTCCAACTGCAGAGTGATGGACTGTAACAAGGCACTAGAGGGAATAGCAAGACCAGAGGAGAGATCATCACAGCAATGCCTGTGAGGTGTGATAGCAACCTAGACAAAGGGTCGAGGGGTTTCAGGGGCTTCCTTGTCTCTCAACGTCCTCTTGCTCTGATACTTTGCTTTGTCTAGATTCTGACTCTCTGCCCACTGTCTCATCTGTGACAAACATCCTCCCATGTGCTGACCCCCATGAGGAATGCAGAGATCCTTGCGATTCTGTTGTCAGATCATCAACACTATAACAGGCTCTAAGGATTAAGGCACCCCAGGGGCTTATGTTACAGCACAAAATATGCAGCAAACAATTTAAAATGTAATATTGAACAGTGCTGTCATAAAAACACTTTGCCCACCGCCCCCCACCATCCTTGATGCCCATTATGTTGCTATGTCACCCTCTCCCCTTTGATCATCTTGTAGCTCCATGATTCCTATTTTCTGGGTCCCTCATTCATTTTGTCTCTCAGATTGGTCATACAAAAAGTTTTTACATCTTTTCTTATAAAAGTAAATGTTTCCCATTTATTTTGACTTATCCCTCTGGGTCTCGTTTCACATCTAAAATATCCCATCAAGTTATTTTACCAGACAGCATCAGTAGCAAATGTATTTTCCTAAGCAGGGCACTGGAATGTTTTCACACCCCTCTGATACTTGGATGGAGTATCATTCCATACTTGGATGGGCTCCAGATTCAGATTCAGGACTTGTACTATTCTTTGGAGATGGAGAAGTTATTGAAGAAGCTGGATAAAAGAACTATTTCCAACAACAATGACTTTGTCAATATAGACTTTGAGTGGTTGGCCCTTTTTATCACCCAGGGACTACAAATTCCCAAAAGGATACCAAAGTCATAATAATTCCACTTGTCCAATTACTCCTCATCCTGTGGCAGTTGTATATATTTTAGTCACTCTAAACTCAATTCTCCAGAAAATTTCAAGAGAGTTAACTTCTACCTCTCTTCAACTGTTTCTATTCATTTTGGCTTATTATATTAAGAGCCTCAGTGCTTGTACAGGGTTAAGACTCTGCTGATGATGTCACTTTTCAGGAGCACAGGAATGACTGGGGAAGGGATAATTTCGGATTCACATAGCAATAAATCGAGGTGTGTTGACTTAAGCATTACTTTTGCCAAGAACTTTTGCTTCTAGGTCTTATTTCCAGAATATCATCCTCTTCCAAAACATTATCGTTTCCTTTTTCAGATCATGTCTTTTAACCATAGCAGGTGATGTGAGGAGGATTTGCACATAATGATTGCCTGAATCCCTTCATTTATAAAATTGCATAGTATTTGGTTCACTAATGAGCTGTTGAAAATGCTAGTCTACTAAACTCATAAGAAGAGCTTTCAGCTGTCAAATTTAATTGTTGAAACCAAGTTGGACCCTTTCCCAAACATTGTCTTGAGATAATCAGTTCTGATGATGGGTGTTCCTCAAACAAGATGTGGGAAGGTACTGCTCTGGTGGACTGGCCAATATGGTACTATGAATTTACCATCTCAGGGCTCTACCTCACTCACTGGACTTGGTGCCATGACCAACCTTTGTACTCAGTTCCATTTGGACAATTGAGAAATTCCATTGAGGATATTGACAAGATTCCAAGAAGCAATAAGATGTATACAACATGATTCTCATTTAAAGGATTTAAGCATCTGTCAGTGGTCCATTCATGGCACTGGATTTTCATCATGAAGCACATAGTAAAGCTGTGAGCTGGAAGTACAAGGCTAAAAAAGTGCCAGGTAAGTGGTTCTTCAGAACTGCAGACGTTAATAGCCACCTATTTTGTTTTGTTCTCCCACTCTCCTTATGCCTTAAATGGAGACCTGGTGGAAGAAGGGCTCTGAACAATATAGAACATAGTAGTAAAACTGCCAATTTACCTGAGATCTATTTCTAAAGCTTGAGGGTCAGGTTTTAGGGAATGAGGATAGAATGGTGTGGCCCAGACTGGACACCATTTCCTCTTGAGAATTGTGCATTTGTTTTTTGTTTGTTTTGTTTTGTGTTTTGTGTGCATGTGTGTGTGCATGTGCATGTATGTAAAGATTCCACAAGTTATTCTCAAAAACTATGTAGTTGCCAAACTAGACTGATCATCATCACCATTTAAGCAGATTTTCAAAAATAGAGATGCCTGGCCTATTCCAGACCTAGACCCGGGAATCATTCTACATGGGAAGCAGGTATGAATCCAAGGTAGTTGATTATTGGCTGAAAGGACAATCACTGCTATAAATTCCATTCCTACCCTAACCCTTACCATTTCTTTGCTGGTTTTCTTCTAGTGGTTTAGTTTCCTAAGTTTCTATTCTCCCTTTTATTTTATTTTTTCCTTTGTATTTTGACCTGCATTCGCTCTGTACAAATTATTTCTTTCTTGCATTTACAAAGATGCTTATTTTTCCACATGGAACTATTATTCATCTAATTTCTGAAAGTTTTCAGTAAGGAAGGACTCAACCTTGTATTATGTTGTATTCCTGAATCTCTTAAGGTCCTAGTGTGGCCTCACTAAATATGGGGCCCATAACCCACACATAGCCAAGTAAATGAATGTTCTTTAGCTCATAGAGAAACCTCAGCTACAAACTGGTCAGGATAGCCCAGTGACCCAGTGGCATGCTCACAAATCCTTATGTGTACAGATTCTAAGGCAAACCTGGAAAGACAGAGAGTTTGGTACATGGCACTGACTCACATCTAGTACTGTCCATGGCTCTATCATCTTAAAACAAAGCAATTTTTAATTTTTCAGGTGAAGTTTGGCAAAGTTTTCCCCCCTATTTAAAGAAGAGAAAGCATTTAAAATGGCTTACATGCCACTTTAAAGTAGATGTTCTTACAAAACAATAGCTTCCTGAGCTAAGTCTAAATAAGTTAATTATAAATGAATCAGAAACATATGGTTGCAACTTTTCTCTAAATTCAAAGGAGACTAAAAATCCAGGGAAAAGAGTTAGAGACAAACATGAAGTAGATTTTCCAAAGACCTAACAATAGTTTAAAACATTTTCCAAAAACTCAAAGCTGTCAGTTTTAATCAGCTCTATTTTTTAGCTTAGTTATCTGAATCTACAGATATCTAAGAAAAAGCAGTGTTAAATGAAAATTTCTAACAAATTCCAACCAGAAGTAGTTTACAAACTATAATCTAATCATAGAAAAGACAAGATGTAAAATATATGGAGACTCACTCAAAAAAAAACCAAAAAAACAAAAAAAACAACCCAAAGCTGGTCATCCAACAATTTGCAAGTAATTTTTAATAAAAAGAGAGTACTTGAAATTGAATGATAGTTCAACAAATCAATTGTTACTAAAGAATTTTTCTCTAATTAAGTCCTGATGGCTTTACAATGCAGAAAAAAATGTCCTGGGCTTTTGACAACTTCTTCCATTCCCAGCGAAAAAGGAAGCCAGACCAGAAAATCACTTAGGAAGATACAGACAACTGATGGTACACCAAAACTGAACAATGATCTCACTGAGGCTAGAGACACAATGATGCTTTCTGCAGCTGGATATCGTAAAACTTGGGTAGCAGTGGTACACTGGTCTGACCATTAGCACTGCTCTTCCTGGCCCACAGACCAGTGTATATGACCAGACAAAGTTTAACCACAACTGGACAAGGTTATGAAAATCATCTGTGGTCTGGGAGGAAGCAAACTTGACTTTTCAGTGTTCTTTATGTCTGGTACTTCAAATAAACCTAAATCCCCTGTCTCAATTCCATGTGAAATGAGGACACAGGGAATTGAGACACCTATCTCATATAGAGATCCAAAATGGGAAGAGATGCTTTTAAAACATAAATATGGTGTAGCCAGATAAGCTGATATTTTATTACAAGCAGTGGATGCATGTTAGACCTTGCATTTTTAACCCCTTATTCCAGATTAAAGATGGCCACAAATTCGTTGACCCTCTTTCCCATTGACAGGAAGGTGTCTATGGCCTCTTCCCTTGACACTAAGCAAACTCTGTAACTCCTTGACCAATAGAATATGGTACAAGCGATGCTGCTAGTTTCTAGTTTCAGGACAAATTTCACTTTCTGTCACTTGAAACACTCATGGAACCCAGCTTCCATGCACTGAGGAAGCTCAAGTAGCCCCACTTGAGCAAAACCCATGGAGAGAGAAACTGAGTCCTCCAGCCTGAAGCCTTGGTTGAATTCCCAGTTAATTATGAGCACCAACTTACCAACCATGTGACTGTATCATCTTGGAAGAGGATTGTCCAGCCTCCAATTAAGATTGTCCAGCCTACGCCATTGAACCCTACCCAAATTGCAGATTCATGACTGAAAAAATGATTGTTATTAGTTTAAGCCACTAAATTTTGGGATGATTGATTATGCAATGATAGATAACTAGAACACCCACTATCTTGCATAATAATATAATATAATATTATGTAACATTTTTATATCATATGTAATAATATGTAATTTTATGATATTATTATTAATAAGAATACTAATTTGCATTTATTAAGAATTATGTTTGGGGCATTACATTATGTACTTCACTTGCATACTTCTATTAATTTGCTATTTACTTGTTTTTTTTTTTATTGTCTGTCTCACTCAGTAGACCGTAAGCACCAGGAAGGAAGGTACTGTTTTATTCATCACAGTATATCAAGTGCCTGGCACAATGTCCGACACATGTGAGATAAATTATTCCACTGGACCATGTTTTTCTTTACTCAAACTTCATTAGATTGCCTTTTCCTTGCAAAGAAATCAATAGAAATCCTGATAAGTTCTGGATTATAGAAAGGAGCTAGAAGCCAGGCGCGGTGGTGCATGCCTGTAATCCCAGCACTTTGGGAGGCTGAGATAGGAGAATCATGAGTTCAAAGGCAGCCTCAGCAATGGCAAGGCACTAAGCAACTCAGTGAGACCCTGTCTCTACATAAAATACAAAATAGGGCTGGGGATGTGGCTCAGTGGTTGAGTACCCCTGAATTCAATCCCTGGTACCAATAAAAAAGGAGCTAGAGATTGAAAGAAAGAGGAAAGACTCAACTCAACAACAATACAGTAGAAACAGAGTGCATTTGCCAATAGAAAAGTGGAAAGCAGGTATCAAGGCTATACCTAAACCAAGCAATAGAGTTTGCCTTAATCCTTTGCTACCTGGGTTTTGATGACTGACTAAAAAAATATAAGCACTTATGTGCATAGAAATAATCAAAAGAGAGAGGGAAACAACATGAAAAGTTGATTCGCTTCCCAGAGTCAGAATAAATAAAGAATATTTTGGGAACGTAATCTTCTGGTTATCAAATCCTGCAGCAGTTGGAATAGAATGCATGAGGCATGTGATACTGCATGGCCATCCCTCCCCACCCCCATCCAAGTCCTGAAATGGCAGCCAAAACAAGGAAATGATCTATAGTAGACTTGAGGGCTGGGTGGGATTTGTCAGCAGGACTTGGCTTTCATGACCACAGCCATTGGATAGATTGATCAGAATGACCAGAGGTAACAGAGTTTTCTCAGAGACGTTGTCACCAACTTGTCTGATGTAAATATACTGGAAGGAACCCTAGCTTCACATTTGTGATATTAAGGAGAACACAGTCAGGATGTCAGGCAGTTGAGTGTTGTGAGAAGGATGGAATGACAGCCAGTGCTGTCCAGAAGACCTGAAATCACTGATGTTGGGGCTACTATAGTCACTAAGGGTGAGACTGATGTGAAAGTCAATATTTTAAACCTTTCAAAATTAATAACAAATGGAGATAAACAAAAGAACATATAGAAAGTCTTCAAAGGGTGAACGGGCAGGCTGTACTGATACTGGTCACATTGCACGGACCCTCATGAGTCCTTCAGCGTTGGA
Source organism: Geosciurus inauris (assembly GCA_004024805.1). Classification (NCBI taxonomy): domain Eukaryota; kingdom Metazoa; phylum Chordata; class Mammalia; order Rodentia; family Sciuridae; genus Geosciurus; species Geosciurus inauris. The sequence continues at coordinate 7,494 of PVHX01005650.1, read as the reverse complement.
AGGTCAGAGGTCTAGAGGGAGAGAGGAAGAAGAGCAGAGAGGCTGCTTTTAGAAGAAAGCATATGATATCTTGAAGTTCTGCTCTCCTCTAGCTCAGGGTGCCCACTGACATGGTCAAGTATCTCATGGCAGCAAGTCCATCTGGCAGATGCAATGTGCCAGTCGTGGGCAGGGCCAGTGACATGCAGGGACGGCACCCAATGTACACCCTTCCAAAGGGCCCTGAAGGCAACACTTGGATCCCTTCTGCTCTGGATGTTTTGCCAAAAGAAACATTCAGATTCCAACACTGATGGGGAACATGAATGAGCAAAGCAAAACATGCAAGGGCAGCTCGTAGGAAGACAAAAGAAAAATCACCCTTCTGTCCATCAGGCGGGACAGGGCCAGAAACACTCCAGCAGGGTCTGGGTTACACCAGAAAGAATATAGAGACAGTTAAGGTCAGAGACATATTTCCCTAGGTGACCTCTAGATAAATGTTCAAAGAGGCAGCTAAAGAGAGGCTGTATGTGCCATGTACGTCAATTTCCATTATTTTGATAAACCCACATTGTGCAGCTGGTGGATCATAAATACTTGGTTTACATTGGGCTAGTGTTTAATTAGGCCAGCCCTTTGTGACTGATAGTATTTTGTCATTTTAACGATTCTTTATTTTTCTCACATCTAATTGGTAAATCCCTGCTTATCTCAGTGATAGTCCCTATTTTATTATCTTCTAGCTGCTGTCCAAGGTGATGTGAACTCCAGGTTATTGACTTTCCTCAGCCTTCAATGGAAGTTGTCATTAAGAATTAAGTTTTTTGACAAAACAACAGCCTGTGCGCTGTGTTTCTTCCTGGGTGTAATGTCAAGGAATTTGGGAACTGTCTCTAGTTTTGGCCTGGAGACACATGCAGCTTGAGACCCTGTCATTTACATCAAGCTTGAAAATATACATCTTAATAAACTGCAGTGTTTCTTAGACTTTGATGGTATCTGTGAGCATGATGAAAAGGGTTTTCATTACTAGATTTGAGACATTTGGCTTTTTGTTTTTTAAATCATAGACTTCTTTTGTCTGAAACAAGTTCAGGCAATAGGAAGGAGTGAGGAGAGTTCAGATTTATTCATACTGTACTTTCTCAGAAAAGCCTCTTTTAAAGATGCAATTATTAGGACTTCTGCATTAGCCTCATGCAAATGAAAATATCAGAGTTAATTAATCTTGTCCAGAGTAAGAGAAGTGACGAAGAGCTATTAAATAGTTGGTGTTCCTGGAGGAATTTGCCTGCTTACTCTTCATTACTCAAGGGAGGCAGTCACTCTCATTATATGGAAAAATGCTTGATGGAGAGGGATAGAGTAAGTGACTTATACCTGATTATCTTTCTTGAGCATAGACAGGAGAAATAATGGGGCTTTCTGGAGTCACCTAGACCTAGCTTCTGTCATTGACTATCTCCAAGACATTGGCTAATAAACTCCTCATCTGTAAAGCAGAGCTAATAAGGCCAAACTTTCTCAAAACGTAGGCGACACGCCATCTTTTCTTTCATGGATTAGAGCTGGGATGTAAAAAGGGTTCCTGAGGGAGTGCAACCTGATGCAAAGGGGTTTAGTCAAGAACAACTGAAACCAGAAATTGTATCTCTAATATTACATCCCCTTGCACTTTATTTTATAGAGTACTTTTATGTCTATACCCTAGAATGTTGGATTTCACTCAGATAAACAAAACTAGGTTGAATGATAACACAAACAATAATGATAATAACAATAACTGCTGCTATTCTGATGGAGGAGAGTAGGAAGAAATTGCTTTTTTAGATTAAATGACTTCAAGTCACTGGCTGGTTGCCTTTTTCACTGTTCAGTTGATCTTTGAGGCACCATTAGACTTAACAGTCAATGTCTTTATCAAGGAAAATAATCAGCAAGTTTATTAATTAGTGCATTGCTTACACTTTTACTGCAAATCTAATGATTTGTTGATTTTAAGTTAGATGCCTGTCTTCATTAAAGTCATTAATACTCTAAGTGAATTCGTGTTTGAAATTCCATATGTATTTAGGAATTATGCACATTTTGATTTTTACCGTGAGACCCTTAGGCTACGAGCATTTCCTTATTGCAGACATCTATTACAAATGGAACTCTTTAGGTATATTAACAAATGCCTCTCCTTCACAAATGAAAATGGAAATGAAACACAGAAGAGTATAAGGGATGGAATCATCATCAAAACCCTATGCATATTAACTTTGCTGTTGGTACATGTAAATGTCTTCTGCAGCTGGCCTCAAAAATTAGCACAGCTGCTATCTAAGATGTGGTTGACATTGACATTCATTGTTCAAGCTTCCCCAGAACATGCAGGCCTCAGTGTCTAGGGAGTACATTAAATCACTTTTATAACAGCAGCACATAGTTTGAGACTCTGAGCCCCATGTAGGGTCTCCAGGTTCTTCTCCTTAATGATTTCTTCTACGGTCCCTGGATATGGTGTGATGGCAATGAAAGAAGCTGTTCTGAAGCCCCACTGTTCTGTGCACCACTGACAGACCCAGGGCTACTGTCTTTCAGCCACTGACCTTCCCTTGGACCTCTGACCCGTAGGAAGCTTCTTGCACTACACTAAACAGCAAAGCTCCTAGCAGAATTGTCCTAGAAATTTCTCCTAGCAGAATTGCCCAGATGCAGTAGGGGCAGGGGAGTGGGTGATAGGGTTGGTTAGGCACAGCTTCACTCTTTGCTTAGGACCAGCTCATTCTTCCTCCCAATTTATGCTTATCCCCTGGTCCATCTTGCACCTGGTACCCTCCTTTGGCAGAGAGAATTCTCCATTGTTTTACCTCCTAGCCAGACCCCTTCAGCAACTTTTACAACATTGAACAAGTCTGTGGACCCAATTCACATTCATGCTAACAGGTACTTCTAGCCCTACACAAGTCAAGGGACTAGCAATTACATTATAATATGTACCTTTCAAGGCCTGCATCTTATTCAGTTCAGGCCTCTACCAAAAAGAAAATGCTGTAGACTTGGTGGTTTATCAACAATAGAAATTTATTTCTCACAGTTCTGGAGGCTAGAAATCCAAGATCAAGAGCCCTCCTGATCAGGTCTGGTGAGGGCTCCCTTCTGAGTTGTAGATTGCTGGTTTCTCATTATATCCCATGTGGTAGAGAGAGGGCAAGGGAGCTTTGGGGGCTCTTTTTTATTAGGCACCAATCACATTCATGAGGGTTCTTTCTTTATTACCTAATCACCTCCAAAGGCCCTATCTTCTACTACTATCACCTCAGAGATGGGTGAGAACTTGAACCTGTGAATTCTAGGAGGATACATTCAACCCATAATAACTGGTGACACCTTGCCTACCTTTCTAATCTCCAACTCCTTAGCAGCTCACCACCCAGGATTCCTGTGGTGCAACTGGGGATGTTCTTCCTGCCTAGTATCTCTTCCTTCTCCATAATTTTTATGTAATTCCCTTCCTTATTTCAAGAATGATTTATTTTCCAGTCTCCAATTTCTGTGACCCATACTGACCTCTTCATTCACTCTCCATGTAGTTAACACCAAAATCACAACAGCTCATTGTTCTCTAACTTCACATGCATTTGTGTTGGCATCCAGGTTCTGCGTTCTCCAGGCGTCCTTGTACCTACATAGTATTTAGCATGATATATTCTGTTGGTCACAGAAGCATAGCAAGGAATCAGATTCAATCTTAAAACTTGTCTATTAAGTTGGTTCATCAGTGCCATGTCTAAAGCTATAGTAGGCATAGCAGACTATACAAAACTGGGACATGGTAAAGTCCCTATCCCCAAACAGCCCCCAATGGCATTGAGAAGCAAGAGATACTACAAGAGGTCATTTGACAAAAGGCAAATGCTAAACTGCTTGGTGTACTTAGGTGTTTCTTTGGCATACTGGAAGGGGACAGTATAAGGTTAACTCAAATTTACTAGAATGATTTAATGGCTATGATAAAGCTTGTGACTAGATTCAAAAATTATAAAATTTGAGGAGACTAATAAAAAAACCTGGGTAGTTTATTTTTTATACAAAACCATATGAATTGTTATATAATCTTTATTCATACCAGTCCAAAACTGAAAATAGACTAGAAGTCCTTCAATGAATGAATGGTTAATCAAATTGTGGTATATTCACACCATGGAATATTACTCAGCAGTAAAATGAAGTAACTATTGGAATACGCAGCACCTTGAATGAGTCTCCAGGGAATTATGGTAAGTGAAGAAGAATCCATCCCAAAGGCTTTGTCCTGTATGATTCCATATACATAATATTTTTGAAATGACAAAAATTGAGAAATAGAGACCAGATTGGTGGCTGCCCAGGGTTTGGAGAGGGGACAGGAAAGATATGGGTATATCCAAGAATCCTTGTGGTAATGGAACTGTCTTTTCAGTATCTTGACTGTGGTGGCAGATACACAAATCTACACGTCATTAAATAGCGTAAAACTAAATACATGAACACACACAACTACAAGCGTGCACATATACACACACAAATTTCACAATATCATTTCAGAGGACAAGGTACAGCTATAACCAAGCAATGACACTTAGATCTGCTCCAAGGTTAGGCTTCAAAAGTTCTGGCTCCACAAATATTTCTTAACCTACTCAGCTACTTTGCCTCAATTTACAAGTCAAAAAGTTTATAAATAGAAAGTAGTAAAATGTGGTCAAGAGAAATTAAGTAAGACATTCAAATATTCAAAGATGATGATTTCATCTCATCAACTTACCCCAATTCAGACCTGGGGACACCACCGTCACTTCATTAAAAGGGTCAAAGGATGCAAAAGATGAAACAGTGTCTTGCAATGAACTACATGCCCTAGCCCTCAGATTAAAAGCCCATCTCCCCAGGACCCAAAGAGCCCAAGTGTTCTTAAATAATCATATGGTTAAGATTTATCTCAAGTTGTGAAAAATGCAGCTTCATAGACTCAAACCTAGAGATTCACCTTCAGTGGGGCTGAATTGGATTCTGGAATTTTCACATGTAATAAGCAATCCAGCTAATTCAAATCTACCTGGAGTTAGAAATCAGAGTCAACTAGCAAGCCGAAGCTTATTAAAAATGCAAATTCTTTTGAGACTCCCTGCTTTGTTCACACCACAGTCTGTTTTAACTTTATTCTGATGACTCAATGGAATTCATAGGAAGAAGTTTCAGTACTTAAAGGTCTAGGTCATGTTCCTATATGGTCGAGGGTAGAGAGAGAGAAGAAGGAGCTGTCAAAGTATAAAACCTTCCCCGCCCTCCTCTTCCAATCACAATTCATCAGAGAGCATTCTGCACAGGGAGATCAAAGCGCCTTGCCGAGGAGAAGTTGAAAGACTTTGCTGTTGTAATTCTGGGGCAGAGGTGCTTGGATATAAATGAGTCCTAACTGTGGGTTTGGGGGACCTTGCGACGTAGAAATGTAAACACAGATGTCAGGCCTTTCATCCCCTCTGTGTAAACATACCAGCTGCCAAGGGAAGAAGGAAAAACCCTTTGGAATTAGCTGCATTTTTTTGCCATCTAGAGCATAAAAATTGGCTTCACGCTTGAATTTCCACCAGCAACTCAAAGTACTGTTGACCAGAGTGGGCTGAACAATGGAACAAGACATCCACTGACTGAGTGGCTATTCTCTGCAGATGTCCAGTTCTTCCATTCTCTAAGATGCCTGGCCATCCTGGAAGAAGAGAATGAGAGAAGATAGTAGCCCCTTTCACAACATCACTGGATTCATAAATAGAGGCTCTTCAAAAATATGGGGTCATTTTTTCCCCCAGGGTTGTATAGACTCAGAATTTGACTGGAATTTATACTCCTGATTGACCCAGATTTAGGGGAAATGGAAGATGCAAGCTCTCGGTGAGTTTTTGAGAGAAAAGCCAAATGGTTTCCAGTACAAGAGGATGTGATTATCCCAGTACATGAATATTTGAAGGACCAAAACTGGTTTAGCCACACCCAAACCACATCAGACCTTCCCTCACACTATTAAATAATTTTTTTGAGAAAAGGAAACCATGAAAGAAACCATTTCTGAAAAGTAAATTAAATGTGCAAAAGAAATATAATGGGAAATGCATTTCTAAACAAAACACTTCAATCCATGGAGAAATGTGTCTTCAATTATATCTCGAGCTAGCATGCCAACTTGCCTATGCGTGTTAAGTCTCGCGTTTTCTACACAGTCTCCGTTCTCAAAGACCTGAAGATTTGTGGTAGAAGCATGTGAAGAGCACCTCGTCATTGTAATAAGGATTTTGTTCTTCTGGAATACTATGACAGTCAAATACCTTCTGTAATGGATATGTTAGTTGTTCCTCGATTAACAGGATGCATCAGTAAGATGATAAAGGCGAATCTGAAATAGCCAAGTAGTCTGTAAGTGTGAACTTAGTGGACAGAGGCCATTGTGGTTTAGGACACATTAGCGCTAATGAAATTTATCCCTTTACAAATGGTCCATCAGAACATGGTACAGGATTATCCAAGTGGGCTTTTCAAGTGGTCTCATGTTAAGAATGGGTCCATCTAGCCATTTGTATGTGATAGAAGAACCAATCAATTCAGGATAAATGCCTCATAGAAATTTTGTCCCATGGATGTTAAGTTAGAAAATGCTATTTTTCTTAATTTATGAACTATAATCAAACTGAAATCTATGTAGACAATACCTCCTACTTACAAGTAAGTTATTTCAGAAAGGCTGCTCATGAATCCATTTGTTTCTTAGCTCAACAGATCACAGACAACCAGTCCATTTGTACCCATGTTTGCTTTTACAAGGAAGTTCAAGATGTTAATTGTATTGTTTCTGTATCTTCTTGCTTATTTCTGAAACTCACGTATGTATGTGCATGTGTTTGTGCGTGCGGTATGCATTGATATGTATGTGCTTATGCATCTGAGACAGTACTTCAAACATAGCATGCACACCAAAACACCTTGAGATTTCAGACTTCAAATGGCTGTGCAAGACCTCCGGTGCCTCTTATGGGTTCAGGTAGAGTTGCCTTTATTACTAGCATGGAAGTTTTCTAGGTTGAGCAATTCATGTAGCCTGTGTAATTCTTAATTTATACTAACATAGCAGAAATAAGTATACATAATGATTTGGTCCCAGTATTAAGTCTCCTGACTGGTTTCTTATCTGTTCTTGGCTGCATTCAAAATAGTTTTGTTTGCTTCTTTTAGCTTGCCCAAAACACCATTTTTTTCTTTAATCAATATATTTTTATTGATCACCTACTATGTGCCAAGCATGGTTTTAAGTGTCAAAGTAGCAGCAGTGAATCAAACAGACAAAATTCCCCTACTTCCTTGGTGCTTATGTTCTAATAGGGGGGAAATAGAAAATAAATAAATTTGTAAATTATATAGTATGTCAAATAGTGGTATCTATTGTGCAACGCAAGCAGGGAAGATGGAGGAGGTGAGGGGAGGGATTGCGATTTAAAA